>JAQQSZ010012268.1:0-12052 GCA_028646595.1 Phalanger gymnotis | reverse complement strand
CTTTATATTGCCATGGCCCAGCATAGTGCCCACTGTGTAGTAGGTGCTTATTAAGTATGTATTAATGTTTGATATAGTATTAACCTATAAATTAAGACTTTCATTTAACCATCATCACCATCTTCATGGTGATGCAAGAGAGAATTGTGAAGTAGAGGTGAGGGCTGGGTGTATTCTAAATATTTGGGATGGTTAAAGCAAAAATACAGAGACAAGTGACAGAGGAGTGCATGTGAGGAACATAGACTAGAGAAAAGCTAGTTTGGTTCATAGAATGTTGTAAAAAGAGTAATGTGCTGACCCTAAAAATAGTGAAAGGTCAAGTTCTGAAAGTCTTTAAAAGCTAAATTGAAAGGGTACATTTGGTTTTAAAGGAAAAAGGGAGCCACTGAAGATTATTGAATAGGAAAGTACTTTGAAATCTTTGTAGAGGAGAAATGAAAGTGAAGACAGATTGTGGACAAATAGAATAATTTGGAGGCTACTGTAACAATCTAGAGATGATGATAGCCAGAATTTTGATGGACTTTTAATGAAGAGAGAGAATAGGGACCATTTTGGGAATAGGGTCCTATTAAAAAATATGCATAAAAGTAAGATGAAGCAATGTGTCAGATATGTGGGGTGAACATAAGTCATAAAGAATAACGTGTTACAAACCTGAGAAACTCTCTCTCTGTCTCTCTCCCTGTCTCTCTTGGTTTCTCTACATTTCTCTGAGTCTCTGATATATACATGTTTGTCTACAGATATAAATATATAATATGTGATTATACATATGCACCAATATACATGCATTCCACCAAATTAATAAAATATGAAATAGAAATCTTTAACAAATCAATCTCAGAGAAATTGAAGAAATCACAAAAGAACTAACAAATCTGAAAAGGGGAGCAGTTAGACTTGTCCTAGAGAAACTATTTAACTTTACATTTAAAGAGTAATCAATACCTGTGATATAACAAGTAATAGTGAAAGAAGGCAGTCTAAGTTTCCTTTTATGAAACAAATATGACCATGCTACACAAACTAAAATAAAGGTAAAGCAGAGAATAAAAAATATTGTTAACAAATATTGATGTAAAACTATTTTTAAAATAACATAGTAGCAACAAAACTGCAGAAACATATCCAGTCAGAATATTCATTATGACCAAATGGAATATGAATCACGTTTTCAAAGATTACTCAAGCTATAAAAGCAATTAGTTCAGTTAATTATACAAATAAGAAAAGCACCTTATTATTTTCAGCATGCACAGGGGAAGAAAAGCTTTTGTCAAAATACAGCACACTTTTTGCTAAAAACCCTAAGAAGCATAATGAATGGACCTTCTTCAGGAAGGTTAAAATTATGTAACTAAAATCAACGTCTGACTGTTTCCACAATGGGCTAAAAGTGAAGTTCTCTTTTGTCTCAGGTCAACAAGGATGAAGCAAACTTGTAAAATAACCTCTATTTGCCGTTGACATTTTGTTTTATTATAAAACCCTAGAGAATCAGAGACAGAACAAATGGAGATGAATAAACAGATTGTCACATTAGAGAGCTACAAAATAAATCCACAAAATAGCAGCATTTCCATATAATACTTATAAAAATAGAAAGAAGCAATAGAAATGAAATTTTCTTTTCTTTTTTTTAAATTTTTTAAAATTTATTTTTAGTTTTCAACTTTCATTTCCACAAGATTTTGAGTTACAAATTTTCTCCCTATCTCTACCCTCCTGCCACCCGAAGATGGCATGTATTCTGATCACCCCTTTCCCCAATCTGCTTTCCCACTCTCCCATCCCCTTTCTCCTTACTTTCTTGTAGGGCAAGATAGATTTCTATACCCCATTGCCTATATATCTTATTTCCCAGTTGCATGTAAAAAAAACAATTTTTAACATTTGTTTTTAGAATTTTAAGTTCCAAATTCTCTCCCTTCTTCCCTCCCCACCCACCCTCCTTGAGAAGGCAAGCAATTTAATATAGGTTATACATGTATCATTATGAAAAACACTTCCATAACAGTCATGTTGTGAAAGACTAACTATATTTCCCTCCATCCTATCCTGTCCCCCTTTATTCAGTTTTCCCCTTTGACCTTGTCGCTTTTCAAAAGTGTTTGCTTTTGACTACCTCCTCCCCCAATCTGCCCTCCCTTCTATCACCCCTGCCTCTTATCCCCTTCTCTTACTTTCCTGTAGGATAAGATACCAAATTGAGTGTGTACGTTATTCCCTCCTTAAGCCAAATCTGATGAGAGCAAGATTCAGTCATTCCCTTTCACCTGCCCCCTCTTCCTTTGCATTATAACTGCTTTTTCTTGCCACTTTTATGTGAGATAATTTACCCAATTCTATCTCTGCCTTTCTCCTTTTCCCAATATATTCCTTTCTCACCCAATAAGCTATATATGTTTGTATGTATTCCTTTCAACTACCCTAATACTGAGAAAGGTCTCATGAGTTACAAATGTCATCTTTCCATGTAGGAAAGTAAACAAAACAATTCAACTTTGATAAGTCCCCTAAGATTTCTCTTTCCTGCTTACCTTTTCATGCTTCTCTGGATTCTTCTTTTTAATAGAGAGAGAGGAAGGCAGGGCAACTACAGTTAAGTGACTTGCCCAAGGTCATACAGCTAGTAAGTGTGTCAAGTGTCTGAGGCCATATTTGAACTTAGGTGCTTCTGACCACTGGGCCAGTGCTCTACTCACTGCATCACCTAGCAGCTCCTCTTTTCTTTATTCTTGTATTGGAGAGTCATTTTTTCTATGCAGCTCTGGTTTTTCATCAAGAATTCTTGAAAGTCCTCTATTTCATTGAAAATCCATATTTTGCCTTGAACTATTATACTTAGTTTTGCTGGGTAGGTGAGTCTTGATTTTAATTCTAGCTCCTTTGACCTCCACAATATCATATTCTAAGCCCTTCAATCCCTTAATGTAGAAGCTTCTAGATCTTGTGTTATCCTGATTGTGTTTCCACAATACCCAAATTGTTTCTTTCTGGCTGCTTGCAATATTTTTTCCTTGACCTAGGAACTTCGGAATTTGGTTACAATATTTCTAGTTTTCTTTTTGGGATCTTTTTCAAGAGGCAATTGTAGATTTCTATTTTACCTTCTTGTTCTAGAATATCAGGGCAGTTTTTCTTTGATAATTTCATGAAAGATGATGTCTAGGATCTTTCTTATTTGATCGTGGCTTTTCAGTAGTCCAATCATTTTAAAATTATCTGTCCTGGATCTAGTCTCTAGGTCAGTGGCTTTTCCAATGAGATATATCACATTGTCTTCCATTTTTTCATTCTTTTAGTTCTGTCTTATAATTTCCTGATTTTTCATACAGTCACCGTCTTCTACTTGCTCCATTGTAATTTTTACAGCAATATTTTCTCAAGTGACCTTTTGGACCTCCTTTTTCCATTTGACTAATTCTGCCTTTTAAGGCATTCTTCTCTTCATTGGCTTTTTGGAGCTCTTTTGCCATTTGGGTTAGTCTATTTTTAAGGTGTTATTTTCTTCAGTATTTTTTGGATTTCCTTTAGCAAGTTGTTGACTTGTTTTTCATGATTTGCTTGTATTGCTCTCGCTTCTCTTCTCAATTTTTCCTCTACTTCTTTTACTTGATTTTCCAAATCCTTTTTGAGCTCTTCCTTGGCCTGAGACTCTTTCATATTTTTCTTGGAGGCTTTTGATATAGGATCTTTGACTTTGTTAACTTCTTCTGGCTGTATGTTTTGATCCTCTTTGTCATCAAAGAAAGATTCTATAGTCTGAGTCTTTTTATGCTGCCTGATCATTTTCCCAGCCAGTTTCTTGACTTTTGAACTTTTTGTTAGGGTGACTGCTTCCAGAGTGGACAGTGCTTTGTTCCAAGTTTCAGGGGTTTTGCTCTGCTGCTTTTGGAGCTACTTCTACCCTAAGGTGGTATGAATCTCCTCTCCTGGCCTGTGCTGTGGTATGTGAGTGCAAGCACTCCTTTCTGCCATGTAACTACCAGGCACACTCCCTCTCTACATCCAACAAAATCTCTGCCACACGCCACCCAGACTATGTCCTAGATCCAAGAAGGACAAACAAGAACATGCTGCCTCAGTGCCAGCAAAGAGATCTCTCATCCCCCTACTGTCTGTGGTCCTGGATCTCCAGAAGTAGCCTTTTTGGCTGCAGCCACTTCTGCAGTCCCAGGGTTGGGGCTGGACTGAGCACTTCTCTCACCCAGGTTCGATAGTTTTCCCACTGACCTGCTAAGTTGTCTTTGGCATTTGTGGGTTAAGAAGTCTGGAAACTGCCACAGCTGCCAGTGATTCAGTGCCCTGAGGCCTGCTCCATCAGGTCTACTCCAGCCTTGTCTCTCCAGGCATGGCCCATGCTGGGCTGTGCTCTGCTCTCAGCACAGTGTGATACACTCTTTCCCATGAGCATCCACACCATCATGGCCTGGAAACGTAGTTCACTCTATCATTTTGTGGGTTCTGTAGCTCTAGAATTTGTTTAGAGTCATTTTTACAGGTGTTTGGAGGGATTTGGGGGAGAGCTCAAGTGGGTCCTGCCTTTTGTGCTTCCATCTTGGCTCTGCTCCCTTGAATTTTTTTTCTTTTCAAATAACCACAAAATACATAAAGTACCTCATGGTTTAAATTTAAAGAAACCCAAGGCACAAATAAATAAAACTGTAAGATACTTTTTTCTAGACACAAAGGAAGACAAATAACCAATGTTTGTTGTTAAGCTTCACTAATATAGTTAAATGAAAGTCTTAATTTATAGGTTAATACTATATCAAACATCAATACATACTTAATAAGCACCTACTACACAGTGGGCACTATGCTGGGCCATGGCAATATAAAGATATTTAACCATCCTAGCATTTATAGTCTGTTGGGAGAGACAATATACATGTATATAAAATAGAAAGAAGGATTGATCCTGTGTTCTGTTGTTGTTGTTTTTATTTTAGTAAAGAGAACTTCTAAGTAAAAAAGAAACACAACAACAACTCCCTCTACTAAAATTGTCAATATCTCTGCAACTTCTAGTAGAGAGTGCTGAGATATGAAGTGACTTGCCCAGGTCAAATACTCTCTAGAACAAGTCTAACTGCTCCCCTTTTCAGATTTGTTAGTTCCTTTGTGATTTCTTCAATTTCTCTGAGATTGGTTTGTTAAAGATTTCTCTTTCACATTTTATTAATTTGGTGGAATGCATGTATATTGGTGCATATGTATAATCACATATTATATATTTATATCTGTAGACAAACATGTATATATCAGAGACTCAGAGACATGTAGAGAAACCAAGAGAGACAGGGAGAGAGACAGACAGACAGAGAGTTTCTCAGGTTTGTAACACGTTATTCTTTATGGCTTATATTTACCCCATATATCTGACACATTGCTTCATCTTACTTTTATGCATATTTTTAATAGGACCCTATTCCCAAAACGGTCCCTATTCTCTCTCTTCATTAAAAGTCTATCAAAATTCTGGCTGTCATCATCTCTAGATTGTTACAGTAGCCTCCAAATTGTTCTATTTGTCCACAATCTGTCTTCACTTTCATTTCTCCTCTACAAAGATTTCAAAGCACTTTCCTATTCAATAACCTTCAGTGGCTCCCTTTTTCCTTTAAAACCAAATGTACCCTTTCAATTTAGCTTTTAAAGACTTTCAGAACTTGACCTTTCACTATTTTTAGGGTCAGCACATTACTCCTTTTACAACATTCTATGAACCAAACTAGCTTTTCTCTAGTCTATGTTCCTCACATGCACTCCTCTGTCACTTGCCTCTGTATTTTTGCTTTAACCATCCCAAATATTTAGAATACACCCAGCCCTCACCTCTACTTCACAATTCTCTCTTGCGTCACCATGAAGATCATTCATGTTGACCAAAATTCACCCAAATAAATGTGACAAGACCTACTATTCATGTGAGTAATAAGATGGTGGACATGACACTTTGTGCAGTCCTTGGTAATTCTCATCCCACCTCCCAGAGACATGCAAAAAAGAATATAAAGTATATATACATATATATATATATATACATATATATATATATACATATATATGCAGGAATTACAAAAATATATACAGTATACTGTTATATATATAGTAATATACACACTAATTATAGAAATATACAATAATTACAGAAAAATTCATTGGTTAAAAAAGTCAGAATCTGAGCAAGATAAAATACGAATTAAAACCATAGAAGGCTAATGTTTAAGCCAACTTTATTAACCACAATCTATTCATTATACTAGTGAGAATGCTATCATAAAACAGTTTGTGGGCTTGTACTTGGGACCCACATTGTAATCCCCTCCTGTTGTAGATGCTTGACCACAATACTTTAGTATTTGTCTATACCCCCAACTCACAAAAATTAGTAGATGGTGATAATGGTCAGCTTCATGAGGAGGGAAGTAAAGGGAAAAAATTGTATCATCCTCTTCATGGTGCAATGACAAGAATCAAGAACTGTGATGTTGAGACATTCTGTACAGAAAACTCTCACTATCCTTTTCCAAAATGGCCAAAAATGAAAGGCCCTTATTTACCCTACCTAGAGGAATAATGGATATGATCTGTGATAAGAATAATTTTTACCACCGTTTCTTTACAACATGGTTAGTTAGTCCCAACCCTCACCCTTCCCTTCTGTCTATCTATAGATTAGTTTTCCCTAAAAGGAGACAAATTCTTAGCATCCGAATGGCTCCTGCTTCATTGATGAAGATTGCTGAGGAACCTTCAAGTTGGTGGATTTCAGAAAATCATGCAATCAGACACATTTACATATAGATAAGAGGGAGGCAGAGCATCCAGAGAAGCTAAGTGCCATTGTTGTCTTGCTATGTTAGGGAAAGGTAGATCTCCTTTTGTTAACTGTTCAGTGTCCCATTTTGTCCCAATATGGAGCAGAGTTGGTTTTGTTGCAAGATCTAGCATTTGGCATTGTCAATAGTATGGGTTATTCTGAGATAGTTTTATATCTCCCTTTAAGCCCTTACGAAGCTTCAAGGTTCCATGTTTCTGGTAGTCTCTGTCTATAAAGACCAGGCTGAGTGGAGCTTTTGGTAAGAATGAAGTGGTGGCATGGATAAGTGAATGTTATGCTCCTGGAGCTGCTACTTCACTAAAGCAGCCACTCACTATACAAACACTGAGAACCAGTTGCTAACCTATGCAGAGTTGCCTATTTTGAGTTGAGAGAGAGAGAGAGAGAGAGAGAGAGAGAGAGAAACACAAGAGCCTTCTAATGGTAAATGAAAATACCTGGGTATTTCTGTTGTTATTTCCCCTCCCAAGTAGGTCTTACTAAGACTACCAAAGACTAAGGACTCTACTACAAACCTTAGAACCCTTCTTATTCTGTTGGCTTAATAGGTCTCCACCTATGTGACTCCTGAGAAACATAATTTTACCTTGTTTACCATTTGTTCCATTCACCATGAATGAGTGCTACATAACTGAACTTCAACAACCTCTAATCTCACAACAGAGGATACACTATAGAATGTATGTCCTTGCAAGTACTTCCAGTGCATTGAACTATAGGTTGCATGGCTTACACATGAGAGAGCTTTGAGAGATGGAAGACAAAAGATTTTCTTCTAGAATATGTCATAGGCAATAGACCTGGATCTGACTATACGGTCTGGAGTTTGTAGAGCACCAAACAAAACCACCAAAGATCTTTGGGGCAGCAGTGATCGGGATATTTTTTGGAAATTTTGCTGATACTTTCACTCTATACAGTCGTTTGTGAGGCATATCAGCATCCATGAGAGACACAAACTAAATGATTGGATTGGAGCTATCACAAGAACAACAGAGATGAGGGAGTGAGTTCAGTGTTGATGATTTCATTCCTTTGGTTCTGTTTGATAATATCTTGATTTCTCATCAGGTCCCTAGATTCCACTTGCTCCAATCTAATTTTTAAGGCAGTATTTTCTTCAGTGGTCTTTTGGACCTCCTTTTCCATTTGGCTAATTCTGCCTTTCAAGGCATTCTTCTCCTTATTGGCTTTTTGGAGCTCTTTTGCCATTTGAGTTAGTCTATTTTTAAAGCGTTATTTCATTCAGTGTTTTCTTGGGTCTCCTTTAGCAAGTCTTTGACTTGTTTTTCATGGTTTTCTTGCATCACTCTCATTTCTCTTCCTAATTTTTCCTCTACTCCACTAACTTGCTTTTCCAAATCCTTTTTGAGCTCTTCCATGGCCTGGGACCAGTTCATGTTTTTCTTGGAGGCTTTTGATGTAGGCTCTTTGACTTTGTTGACTTCTTCTGGCTGTATGTTTTGGTCTTCTTTGACACCAAAGAAAGATTCCAGAGTCTGAGACTGAATCTGGGTGCATTTTTGCTGCCTGGCTATGTTCCCAGGCAACTTACTTGACCCTTGAGTTTTTCATCAGAGTATGACAGCTTTTAGGTATAGAGTACTTTGTCCCAAGCTTGAGGGGGCTGCATTGTTGTTGTCAGAGCTACACAGCCAGCTCTGCCACACCAGCGCTACTCCTCTCCCAAGAACCACCAACCTGGATGGGACTCAGATCTAAGCTGGCTCTGCACTCCTGCTCAGATCCGCCAGTTAATTCCTCCTATCAGGTGGGTTTGGGGCCAGAAGCAACTGCAGATGTAGTTCTGTAACTGCACCTCTCCTGATGCCCCCTGGGCAGTGTCAGAACCACAAATTCCTTTCACTCTGTCCCCACAGTTTTTCCCACTAACCTTCTCTGTTGTCATTGGTGTTTGTGGGTTGAGAAGTCTGATAACTGCCACAGCTCACTGATTCAGGGTGCTAGGGCCTGTTCCACCTGGCTCCTGCTCTGGTTGGTCCAGGCTCAGCTCACAGTGGGCTCTGCTCTGCTCCCAGTTCCGTGCAATAGACCTTACCCTGTGACTATCCAGGTTGTCTTGGGCTGGAGCCCTGCTTCTCTCTGCTATTTTGTGTTTTCTGCAGTTCTACAATTTGTTCAGAGCCATTTTTATAGGTGTTTAGAGGGATCTGGGTGGGAGCTCATGCAAGTCCCTGCTTTCCAGCTGCCATCTCAGCTCTACCCCCATTTGTTTTATTTTTAAGCTATGTTTTCTCATTTTTAAAGTTTACAAAATTCAGTCATTTCTTTAAAATCATTGTTCCAACTCCAAAGGACTCATGATGGAGAGGGCTATCTACATCCAGAGAAAGGACTACGAAGTACGAATGCAAATCAAGGCGCACTTCATTCTCACCTTTTTTTCCCTCCACTTTGTTTTTCTTCTCTCTTTTGTATTTGTTGTTGGGCTGTGGTTTTTTTTTTTTTTTGGTTCTGTTTCTTCTTTCTCATGAGTCATGAGAAAATGTATAAATTAATTCAATGCCTAGTTATACCTGGAAGTTATATGGGACTCCATGCCTTCTTGGGGAGGGAGGGGTGGGAGTGAGGGAAGAAAATCTGGAACCCAAAATTATGTAGAACTGTTTGTTGCAATCTAAAAATAAAAAATTTAAAAAAAATTTAAAAAAATCATTGTTCCAAAAGGTAGGTTTTAGGAACTGGCCCCTTTGATTTGTCAATGTGTTGATCAGCCTTTACCACTTCCCATATTTACAGGGGTGATGGTTAAGGGGAAAAAATCAGATCAGAAAGAAAATAAGGGAATATTAAAGATATGGAAACAAAATTTGAATAAAAGAAAAGAGAGGGAAATTGTGAGAAATGTTGGAAGCAGTTTTGTTTCCAGATTTGAAAATATCTCCCCCCACCTCCCCCAGCTTTAGCAGAATGTAAGTCAGGTGACTGATTAGAATCAGTACTAATAAGCTGTGATCTAGCAGAGACCAGGCTTCTTCTTAGGTGAAAGGTTAGAGGCTTGTATGACTGCTTAAATGAGCCATTTGAGGAGGGCATAACATAGGCAGTCAGGGGGTTGCATCTGGCCAATGAAGAGCCTGGCAGGAGATTTGAATTGGGGATCAATAAAAGGACAGGCGTCTGAGCCCTTGTATTCCCCTTACTCTATTCAGGGGATGTACCCATTTATTCAGGCCAAATAAATGTAAAATATAATTAAAACTTTTAAAATGTATATTTTAGTCATAGATTAGCCAATTTTGTGGTTTTTGCCTTTTCCTTCCTCCCATGCACCTGTCACCTTCGGAAAATATTCCTTCCTCATCTCCTCCTTGTTCCATCTATCTTCCACTCATCTGTGATTTTCTTAAGACCTAAGTCTGACCATGTCACTAACACTCAGTAAATACCAGGGATGCCCAGCCACCTCCAAAATTTAGCACACTGTACAGTCCTTTGTCATTTAAAGCTCTTCATAACTTACCACTAATTCACTAGGCTTTTCTACCTTCCCTAGAAAGCTAGGATATTGGCTTTCTAGCCTTCTTCTGCTTTGTGTAATCCATGTTCCAGCCACACCAACTTTGCTCCTGTTCCTTGGACATATGTATCAGTAAGACAAGATTCATGATCTCGAGGATGACCATGACCATACCTTTATGGTTCAGAATTGCAAAACATGAAAAACTCTAGGTAGAAGTCAGAGGAAGTATAACATTTATTTAGATACCAGAGGATCAAACCTCACGACCAATAACTCCAATTGTACATAGCAGTAATTATATTCTGAAATCAGTAAGTCCACCTCAATGTAGCAACAAGGAAATTATAACACAGTCTTATAGCAAAGAATCAAGTCATCCTGTAACCTTGCCCTGTGCTGTGGCTTACCCATAAACTCATGAATCCTAACTGTCTACTTGCCTGCATTCTCTGTCTTCTCAATTCTCTAGTCTCTGCAGCTCCCTAGTTTCCACTCTCCATTCTTCACTCTTTCTCCAGCTCTGTCATCTCAGTGTTCTTACTTCTCCCTGGGCTAGATTCTGAATTCTTGCTTCTGACTTCTGACTTCTTAATTCTCAGTTCTCAATGGCTACCTTCTGGGTGTACATACCCTTTTAGGGCCTGAGGGCTTCATGCCCAATCAGCGAAAAAATCAGTGGGTCTGAGGCTTGGCAGCTACTTAGCAAAAAGGTGTGGGAAAGATCTTTAATCACAGATTGGCATCATAAATGTATAGGCTTGTCTCTAATCAGGTCTCCTTTAATTGGCCCCACCTCATGCCTATTGAATGGGCAGGAAAGATCTTTAGTCACATTATGACACTGCATCTCTCTATACTTTTACATTGAATATACATCATGGCTGGAATGTTGTCCCTTTTCACCTCTGCATCAGTTTCTTTGGATTCTGTTGAGATTCAACTCAAAGCTACACTTTTGCAGGAAGGACACCCTAGCTCCCCAGATACTAGTGAATGCTAGTGACTTCTACTATGGGATTACAATCCATTTATGTGTGTGTGTGTGTGGGTGCACACACCCACACACATAAACAAACATACACATGTGTGTATACACACATATATACACATGCACACGTGTATATATAGTGTGTATACATATGTACATTCACACATATACATGTGTATATACATACATATACATACATACATATATATGAGGATACAGATACATATACACATACATATGAATACAAATAAATACATACACATATGAATACATGTAAATCCATACATACACATATAGACATAACTATATGTCTATACCGATCTATATACATGTACATACACACATACACACATGTATGTGTGTGTGTGGGTATATGTGTAACACAGATATACACACATATGCATACATACAAATACACACATATATGCATATGCATATACATATGCATATGCATACATATGCATAAACACATGCAAATACACATATATACCTATATATACATACACACAGATATACACACATACAAGTACATATATGTACATATATACATGCATATATGCATAAATACACACATATACACATATATGTGTGCACATATACACATATTATATATACATATGCATACACATGTGTGTTGTTAAGCAAAATTGTCTCATTAGCATGGCTTTTGTTTCTTTTGAGTGGAAGTACTTTCAGCTGTTAAGTGCTAAGCCCCAGGCCCAGG
>JAQQSZ010012267.1:0-12053 GCA_028646595.1 Phalanger gymnotis | reverse complement strand
TTCTGGGTGCTGGTTGTTGGTGGATCTTGCACCCCCACAGAAGCTGCTAGCCGGATTGTAGAAACAACCACTCAGATTGTGACCTTCCACCTTTAAAAGAGGCTTTTACTCCTTTTGCTTTAGACACATGTAATCTTAATGGCCACAATAAAAGGATACTGATTCCCTTTCCCAAGAAAAACCAAATCACTCTTAAATTTAGTGGGTCTTGTGGTATTGTTAAGGTTAAAGCCATCTCATTAAAAGTCATTATTCCCAGCAATTTGGAACTGTGCCCAAAAGGCAACCAAACTGTGCATATGCCCTTTGGTGTAGCAATACCACTATTAGGACCATGTCCCAAAGAGATCATAAAAAAGGGAAAAGGAGCTACATGGACAAAAACATAGCAGCTCTTTTTGTGCTGGGAAAAAATATTGGAAACTGAGGAGATGCCTATTAACTGGGCAATGGCTGAACAAGCTATGGTATATTAATGGAATGGAATACTGTTATGTAATAAGAAATGATGAGCCGGTAGATTTCAGAAAAACCTGAAAAGACTTATATGAACTGATGCAAAGTGAAAGGAGCAGAACCAGGAGAACGTTGTACATAGTAAATGCAACATAATGTGATGATCAACTATGAATGACCTAACTCTTCTCAGAAATACAATGATCCAAGACAATTACAATAGAAAATGCTATCCACATCCAGAGAAAGAACTGATGGAGTCCGAAGGCAGATCAAAGCATACTATTTTCACTTTCTTCTGTGTGTGTTTCCTTTTGGTCTGTTTCTTCACAACATGACTAATATGGAAGTATGTTTTACAGGATTGCACACCTATATAAAATTCCTTACCATTCCAGGAAGAGGAGAAGGGAGGAAAGGAGGAAAAAAAAAATTGAAACTCAAAATTTTGTAAAAATTGGTATTGGAATTGCAATTGGAAAAAATAAAATGCTATTAAAAATAAAGAAAAAGAAGTCATGACTCTCCTCCAGAGTTTCCATTTCTAGTGCTACTCTAGATTTAGGTAACACAGATAATTGCTTTAATACTTTTCATTTCCCTAATATTATTAAAAGGGATCTGTTTATCTGTGCCAAAGCCATTCTCTATAATGATAACAAAGACTATAACCCTGTATGTTTCCCTAATCAATACTACATACAGTAGGCCTAGCTGGGTTCAGTTAGATAAAGTCAGAGACCAATACTACAACATTTGACGGTTCTTGGCAAAACCCTATGGTGGACATAAACTTTGCCTTTCTGAAGTCTCACGGGGTTTAGTGACCCCACACCAATTTTTCATTTGTAATGATCAAGCCTACTCCTCTCTATCCCCTAATTGGTTTGGTACTTGTGAAATTGCCTATTTGACCCCATCAGCTTCAGTTTTTAATCATGCCACGGGACTAGAAATCTGGGTGCATGGTGGTATAGGTATCAAAAAAGAGACAATACCCTGGGTAACTGGGACATAGTTTTAATCCCAAACCCCACAAAACAACATGGAAATAGAATTAAGTTCCTTTGGTCCCTAATTCCATATATAGAAGTCACTGCGCTAGAGCAAGCAGTCAGAAACATCTCCCTTAAGACTGAGAAATTGATCCAGGCCAGAAATGAATTCATCTCCTCCCCCCAAATTGAGGCATATTCTTTAGCCTAGAAGTTCTTACAAAATTGTATAGTCCTTGACCTCCTTACTGCCTCTCAGGAGGAGCTTGTGCTATGATTAATCAGTCTTGTTCCTACATTAATCAATCAGAGAAAATTGTAACCAACCTTCATAAAATCCAGCAGAAGTTATATCAGAAACACAGCTACCTGCCCCAGGCAACCCTGGTGGAATCCCTCTTCTTGGTTTACTTTGATTCCCTGGCTGCAGGGAAATGGCATGTTAGGCACTTTTGGTAAATAGGCCCTTACTGCACCTCTGTTTTGCAATTCTTTTTAGACTACACCTGAGGTGTTGTGTTAAAGCTTATTCCAAGATAGCCCCAGAGAGGCTCAAGTTAGTGCGCTCGGGAGATCATGTCCGTATTGAAAACCTTATAGAACTAGCTTATAGATAGTGATCCTTGGGAGCCTCCCAAGGATACAAGTGGAGAATTAAGAGAATCAAATCAATCCTGTTTTGTATCATTGCCAACACTTTGTATAGTTAATAAAATTAAGTTCTGTGTCTCTGAGCTAAATTTAGTTATTTCTGTAAATCATATCATTTTAAAGAAATCAACTACTATCGTATCTTTAACTGGCTTGTAGGATGCTGGTGGATGCACCTAATTAGCATCTCCAAGCACTGCAAAATCCCTAAATCTAAAGATAGAAAATCTAAAAATAGTAACTGTGTTTTACTATAAAAACCCTTGTAATTCTCTCTTCAGGATCCTTGTGCCTGCTGAGGGGCCTTGGAAATAATTTATTTTGGAACTGCATACTTCGCCAATAAATCACATTGCTCGGACCTTGTCGCCTCACTTTACCTCATTTCACTTGCAACAATATTCTCTGATCATTTATCAATTGGGGAATGGCTTTTATTTTATAAATTTGCCTCAGTTCTCTCTATATCTGAGAAATCAGAAGCCTTTATCAGAAAAACTCGCTGTAAATTTTTTTTGATATTTCTTCATTATCTCTGGTACATTTTTAGCAAAATGTAGTTTCCATGATTATCTCTTTTAATTAAGTCTGTTTTTGCTTTTGTTTTGTCTGAGATCATGATTGCTACCCTTGCCTTTTTTTTTTCTTTGACTGCAGCTGAGCATAATAGATTTGGGTCCAGCTCCTTATTTTAACTCTGTGTGTGTCTTTCTGTTTCAAGTATGTTTCTTGTAAACACCATATTGTTGGATTCTGGTTTCTAATCCATTCCGCTATTTGTTTCCATTTCATGAGTGAGCTCATTCCATTTATATTCACAGTTAGGATTTCTGCGTATTTCCCTCCATCCTATTTTCTTCTATTTATCCTTCTTTTTCTTTCCTTTTATCTTTTCCCTTCGCAAAAGTCTGTTTTGCTTCTGCCTCTTTTAATCTACCCTCCTTTTTATCATCCTCCCCACCTTTCTCTTATTTCCATATCCTATTTCCCTGTTTGTTAAGATATCCAAATGAATGTGTATGTATATTCTTCCCTCTTTGAACCAATTCTGAGTGTGCATTGCTTACCCCAATCCCCCACCATTTTCCACTCCACTGTAAAAGCACTTCTTGAATGCTTCTTCTATGTGAGAAAATTTTCCTCTTTCTACCACTCCCTTCCCCCTTCTCCCAGTGCATCTGTCTTTTTCACCTCCTCATCTTCTTGGAGATCATCCCAATATAATTGACTCACACCCATGCCCTCTATCTATGTAGACTCTTTCTAACTACTTTAATAACAATAATGAAGTTCTTAGCACTTACATGTATCATCTTCTCATTTAGGAATGGAAACAGTTTAACTTTACTGATTACCTTATGATTTTTCTTTCATGTTCACATTTTTATGCTTTTCTTGAATATTGCGTTTGAAAGGAAAAATTTCTATTCAGCTCTGGTCTTTTCAGCAGGATTCCTAAAAGTCCTCTATTTTATTAAGTATTCATTCCCCTCCCCTCCCCCCCCCCCAAGGATTATATTCAGTTTTGCTTAGTAGATTGTTTTTGTTTGTAATCCTAGCTTCTTTGCCTCCTGGAATATAATATCCCAAGCTCTTCACTCCTTTAAGGTAGAAGCTGCTAAATCTTATGTGATTCTGACTGTGGTCCTGTGGTATTCCTGCCAACCTTCTAAGTTGTCTTAGTCTGGGAAAATGTCTCTCCCCGACCTTTTGTTGGCTCTTCTACTCCAGAATTTGATTTGGGACATCACTTTAAAGTTGTTTGGAGGGTAATGTTAGGTGAGTTGATCAGGGTTGTTGTCTTTCCTCTGCCATCCTGACTTCCTCTCCCCACCACCTCTTGTATTTAGAGAGATACAGATTTTCATATTAAAGAGAGATCCATTTTTTCCTATGCACTCTAGTTTGTTTGTTTTTTTTTAACAAGAGTGGGTATTTTATCAAAACTTTTTTGGTATCTGTTGATATAATCCTATGATTTTTGTTCTTGTTGTTATTAATATAGTCACTTATGTTTACATTTGTCCCAAGAGTGAAATATCCTGCATTCCTAGTATAAATACAATCTGGTCATAGTGTGCAATCTTTTTGATATGTTGCTATAGTCTCCTAGTTCACATTTTATTTAAAATCTTTGAAACAAAATTCATTACAGATGTCGTTCCACATTTTTCCCTTTCTACTTTGACACTCTCTAGTCTAGATATGAATACTATAGTTGTGTTATAGAAAGAATTTTGTAAGACCCCTTCTTTTTCATGTTTTTTTTCAAAGATTTTCTGTATTGTTGGAATTAATTTTTCTTTAAATGTTTGATAGAATTTGCTTGCAAATCCATCTATTTCCAGGGTTTGGAGTATTTTGGGGGCAGGTGGGGGAAGACTTTTATTTATGGCTTTTTAAATTTTTGTAAGATTGGTTTAAGTCCTTTATTTCTTGTTCTGCTAATCTAGGCATCCTATATTTTTGTAAAGGTTCATTAATTTCATTTAGATTTTCATTTCACTTGACGTACTCTTAAGTGGAAAAATTCCTAATAATTTCCTTTATTTCTTCTTAATTGGTTGTGAATTCCTTTTTTCGTTGTTTTTGTTTGTTTTTTGGCAGGGCAGTTGGGATTAAGTGACTTGCCCAAGGTCACACAGCTAGTAAGTGTGTCAAGTGTCTGAGGCAGGATTTGAATTTAGGTCCTCCTGACTCCAGGGCTAGTTCTCTACTCACTGCGCCACCTAGCTGCCTCACCTTTTTTCATTGTTGATAGTGTAATTTGGTTTTCTTCTTTCTTTAAAAATCAAGTTAGCTAATGATTTATTTACTTTAATGTGTGTTTTTAAAACATAGCTCCTACTTTTATTTACCAGTTCAATTTTTTTCATTCAATTTTGTTAATCTCTTCTCTGACTTTCAGAATTTCCATTTTATGTTTTACTGGAGGCCTTTAATTTCCTAATTAATCAGATTTTGTTAGTTTCATGCCCAATTTATTGATCTGCTTTTTCTCTCTTTTGTTAATGAATATATTTAGAGGTATAAATTTTCCCCTATGGCCTCCTTGGCTTCATCCTAAAATTTTCAATATTTTGTCTCATTGCTGACTTTATCTTTAATGAAATTAATGATTGCTTTTATGATTTGTTCTTTGACAATTTAACCGTCCTTTAGGATTAAGTTATTTAGTCTCCAATTAATTTTTAATATTTTCTTCATCAACCCATTACTGAATATAATTTTTATTTATGGAATATACTTTTTTAAACTTTTTATTGCATTGTGGTACATAAAAGATGAGTCTAGTTTTTTGCTTTTCTGCATTTGTTTTTGATATTTTTAATGATCTAAAACATTGTGAATTTTTTGAAGGTACAAGGCCAAGATGTATGTATACTCCTTTCTAATCCTATTCAACAATCTCCTGGGCCCCATCATATCTAACTTGTCTAAAATTCTATTCAGATCCTTCACTTTTCAGGTCCTTTGCTTTTTTGGTTATTTATACTGAATTATATTCAGATCCTTCACTTTTTTTGGTTTTTATTTGGATTTATTGAAGGCTAAGAGAAATGACTTGAGGTCTTCCATTATTATAATTTTATTCTCTATTTCTCCCTAAAACTCATTTAACTTTTCCTAAAAGTGTTTGGATGCTATGCTATTTGGTGCATATATGATTAATATTTATATTAATTCATTGTTTATGGTACCTTTCAGCAAAATGTAGTTTTCTTTTTTATCTCTTTCAATTAAGTTAATTTTTGCTGTTGACTTATATGAAATTATGATTGCCACCACTACCTTTTTTACTTTAGGTGAAGTAGATTTTGTAATAGATTTAGTAACAGACTTTGCTCCAGCTCCTTATTTGAACTCTGTATGTATTTTTCTTTTTCAAATGTGTTTCTCTAAACAACATATTATTGGATGCTGCTTTCTGATCCATTCTGCTTTGCTCTGGATGAATTCATCCCATTCACATTTATAGTTACAATTGCTAATTGTATATTTCCCTCCATCCCATTCTTTTATATTTTTCTTTTTCTTTGGTTCCCATTCCTTTTTATAAAGAAGAATAGGGTAATCAGAGACAAGAAGTGATCTCAGCTCCAGGGCTCTAGGTTTAGTATTTGTTCACTTGCACATCTTCTCTTTCCCTCACTCAGAGCCTAATTCTGTGCTTTCTTTTCTTTTAAGATCTTCTTTAAATTCCACCACCTTCCATTAGATTTTCCTTTTCTTAGGACTAATCTTTCCCTTAATCTACCTTCCCTCTTTTCTCCCCTTACCCTTCTATTTCCCTTTGAGTGAAATCTATTTCTGTACCCAATTAGGAGTATATTTGTGTGTGTTATACTCTTCCCTCTTTTGACCAGTTCAGATCAAATCAGAGGTTTAAGTGTTCCTTCTTGTTTTACAGACTTCTAATGGCACATTTCAATTATGTGAGATAAATTTCACTATCTTTCTTTTCCCTTTCCCTTCCTTAACATATTCCTTTACCACTCCCCTTTGCATTCATCTTTTAAGATCATCAGAAGAATAGAGCCAGTCCCAGGCCCTCTGTCTAGTTAGATTCCCTCTATGACTCCTTGTGATAAAGGGAGACATGTATTATCTTCCTATATTAGAATGTAAACAGTTTGTCCTTCTTTAATCCCTTATGATTATTTGCTAATGTTTAACTTTTTATGTTATTTTTGTCTTTGGTGCCCGTGTTTGTTTTTCATATTTTCTACTCAGCTCTGGTCTTTTCATCAAGAATGCTTGGAAGTTTCTTATTTTATCAAATATCCATCTTTTGCCCTGTAGGATTCTACTCAGTTTTGCTGAATAAGTTCTTATTGATTGTAAACTGTGATCTTTTACATTCTGGGATATTTTTTTCCAACTCTCCAGTTCTTTATGGTGGTGGCTGCTAAATCATAACTGATACGACTGTGACTCCTTATTACTTGAGTTTTTTCTCTCTGATTGTAATATTTTTTTCTTTGACTTGGTGTATTGGTAATTAAGGTGAGAATTTTTTTTTACTGTTTTCTCTTTTAGAATGCTGAAGTAATCAAGTGCCTTTGATTAAGTCTTACTAGGTGAAAAGCCCCAGGCCCACACCCTTTTGCTGATTAGGTATGAAGCCTTCAGGCCCTAAAAAGGGTATATAAACTGAGAGGTTAATGTTTTGTTTGGGGCTCTCACTCTCTGAAAGAATGTTGGTGTGGAGACTCTGGGTAGCCGCTGGAGCCCCCCACCCACCCCCGGCTTTGAAGAAATCCAGATGTTGGGGCTTCTCTGGTAACTATGTATTGCTATGGATAGACTGGTTTGTGTTGTTTGCTCTGTTTATATTGTCTCTGTTTGTAATTTCTATTTGTATTTTCTCTGAAGTTCAGGGTGCTGGCTTTTCCCCCTGAACTAAGCAAATGATATATGTATGTTTAATTAAACTGAGATTGTTAACCCCTTAAGGTTGCTTTCCTTAGTAAAGCAGATCAAAAAATTTGCTCTAGCAGCCTTCATGTGTGCTGGTCTTATTGGGTCTTACACCTCAGCAGCAGATACAAGCAGCATTGTTGTTATACCTGGAAGCTCTGAGTTTTAACTAAAATATTCTTAGGAATTTCTGCTTAGGGTTTTTTTTTTTTTCAGGAAATGACTGGTGAACTCTCTCTATATCGACTTTGCCCTCTAGTTCTAAGAGATCTGGGCAGTTTCTTTTATTATTTCTTAAAATATTATATCTAGTTTTGCTCTCTTTCTCTTTCTCTCTCTCTTTGGTCATGGATTTCAGAAGGTTCATTGATTATTAAATTATCTTTCCTCTGTTTCAAAGTTCAGTTGTTTTTGCTATGAGATACCTTCTCCTGCTTTTTCAGTCTTTTGACTTTATTTTAGTATTTCTATTTGTCTTATTGGGCTGCTAACTTCTATTTGATCAACTCTAATTTTTAGGGATTTTTTTTCTTGGGTGAGGTTTTATATCTCTTATTCCTAGCTGGGAATTCTTTTTCCCATTCTTTTTTCCATTGTACTCATTTCTTTTCCCATCTTTTCCGTCTACACTCTGATTTGGAGGTGGGGGGAATTTCTTTAATTGTGGGCTCCTTTAAAGTTACAAAGCATTCATAAGGTATGTTTAACAATGAGAAAATTTCCAACAGTTGACACCAAAGTTATGATACAGTGGGGCTAGAGATACATTCCTTTAGACTACCTATGTTTTCAAGTTATCATATGGGCTTAATCACCAAATGGTACTTACACATCTGAAAAAGGAAATATTCCCACATAGTGGTAAGAACTTTAGGGCAGCTAAGTAGCTCAGTGGATAGAGTGCTGGGCCTGAAATCAGGAAGACTTCCTGAGTTCAAATCTGGCCTCAGACACTTACCAACTGTGTTACCCTGGGCAAGTGACTTAACCATGTTTGCCTCAGTTTCCTCATCTGGAAAATAAGCTGGAGAAGGATCTAGTATTTTTGCCAAGAAAGTGCCAAATAGAGTCACAAAGAGTCAGACACAACTGAAATGACTGAACAAGTAACAACCCTGTATCTAGAGCCAGGGAAAGATGTTCATAGTGTACCCAATGGTCTTAGTACCAGAGGTAGAGAGGATGATACCTATGTCATTAAGTAGAGATGTCTCTACAGTTAGCTTCATCTTGGCTAAAGTCAGCACACCCTTCACGTTCCTGCCTTGTTAGAAGCATCCAAAAATTCAGTACCATTAACCACTGTGGATCCACATAAACCCACTATGAGAAGAGACATGCCAGGGCTTGACATGTTGCTAAAAATGTGTTAGAAAAAGCAACAAAGCCAATGCCTCCAAGGCAATGGCTACCAGATCCTTAGGAAGCCTATTTTAATAACAGTGGAATTGCAAAAATGATATTGGCTCTTTTGCACTGAGGGCTTCTGAATGATCCAGGAAGTTTCTTTTTTTTCCCCCCACTTAATAGTATTTTTGTAAGTATTGTTTTCGACATTCACTTTTATAAGATTTCGAATTTTCCTCTTTTCCTCTGTCTCTCCCTCCCTCCCTTCCCCCACCCAAGATAGCAAGCAATATAATCTAGTTTATACATGTATAGTCATGTTAAACATATTTCAAAATTAGTCATCTTGTGAAAGAAGAATCAAAACAAAAGAGAAAAACCATGAGAAAGAAAAAACAAAAAAAGGTGAAAATAGTGTACTTCAGTCTGCATTCAGACTCCGCAGTTCTTTCTCTGGATGTGGATGGCATTTTCCATCAGGAGTCTTTTGAACTATCTTTGATTATTGTATTACTGAGATCAGAGCTAAGTGTTGCTCTTGCTGTGTACAATGTTCTCCTAGTTCTGCTCACTTCACTCAGCATCAGTTCATGTGAGTCTTTCCAGGTTTTTCTGAAATCTGCCTGCTCATCATTTCTTATAGCATACTAGTATTCTATTACAATCATGCTACAACTTGTTCAGCCATTTCCCAATTGATGGGCATCCCTCCGATTTCCAATTCTTTGCCACCACAAAAAGAGCAGCTATAAATATTTTTGTATCTGTGGGTCCTTTTCCCTTTTTTATGATCTCTTTGGGATACAGATCTAGCAGTGGTATTGCTGCATCAAAGGATATGCACAGTTTTATAGCCTTTTGGGTATAGTTCCAAACTGCTCTCCAGAATGATTGGATCAGTTCACCACTCTACCAACAATGCATTAGTGTTCCAATTTCAGGAAATTTCTTTAGAGGCCTTTGCTCTGTGACATTCTTCTGGTTATAAGTCTTCTAAGCAAAGGGCTATCTATATCCAACAGCAGCAAAAAAGGAATCACAGTGGGCCAGAACTTGAAATACCTTCATTAGGAGCACTTGGCCAATGTCCCATCTGGGATCTGTTAAGTGATAGAAATAAATGCAGGGAAAGCTGGGCTTTTATGAAATTCTTGGATGAAGTCTCAGCCTTCCTTTAAATTCTTTGTGAGTTGAGGATCCAGGGTCACATAGCCCAAGAAGGGGATTTTTTTTTGTCTGTCTGAACAGTTCTTCCCCATTTTCTTTAGAGAAAAGATGAGTACACTCCGAATAATTTGGACGAATGAAACCAGTAATATTCTCCACGATTCCAATCACTTGCAGCTCCATCTTCTTGTGAAAGGTTAGTTCTCTCCTGACATCACCCACAGATATTGCCTGGAGTGTATTAACCAAAATAGCCCCCAGAGGCTCATAAGGGTGAAAGGCTTCCACAGCAGAAATGTGCTCATCGGAGGTTTCTGCAGGGTATCCCCAATGAGACAGTCCAGGTCACCCCAGGCCACAGCAGAGACAAAATGTTTTGTGATTGCTTTTTTTCCTCGAGGCCTCTACACACCATACCCTCATCTGCTTTCTCTGGTAGGAAGCCCAAAAACGTGAAGGAGATGGTTTATTCTTGGTCCACAAACACAGGCAGCCAGCCATTGTCACGTTGGTGCAATTTTGTCTTGTATTGTTAGCATTCAGGGAATTCTGGTACCACAGAGGTCCACATCCAAAATACCAACCTTGTTGCCTGAATGTTAGAGGGTTAGGATCAGCTCTGTAGAGATGGTGCTTTACCCTACCCCTCCTTTCCTGAAAGGACCAAGGTGATCTACCGATGCCAATCAGATTTCTGTTCTCCTGTTTGGCCTCAATTCTTCCACTGGCTTCCATTTGCTACCTCACATCACAACATTCACCTCCACTGCATATGCACACCCTTCCCTTTTTCCTCCTAGAGTGATGGACCTTTCATCCAATCTGAAGCAATAATTATCTGATTTGGTTTCTTAAAATAAGTTTTAGCTCTTTCAATAACTGTTGCTTCATCACTTCCAGAAATTCTAGTTGAACTTGTGTCCAAGCTGTACTTTACTTGAGGCTTTGCTTATGGATGTTTTGGAGTCATTCTTTTCTTCTACATTCATGTCTGGAGCATCCTCATCACCATAATTGCTTTTTATGTGGGATTCCTTTTTTAAATTTGCTCAGTCTTCCAGCTTACTTCCTGACTTTGGACTTGATATTAAGGTTAGGTTTTTCTTGTTTCTGGAAAGAAGGTCTAGGCTGGTTTTCTTGCTGCTTTCTTGAGGTCTTGAGTATTGTATTATTCTAGACACTCAATGATAGCTCAGCCCGGGAATCTACAAGCTGCCATTGTTACCAAAGTAATCTGATCCAGGAAAAAATCTGATCTTTGCTCTTCTGATCTAAATCTGTTCACATCTGTCTTATGGAATCCCTAGCTTCCTTCAGAGGTCATCTCAAGTGCCATTTCATACAAGAAGTTATTTTGTACTTACTTTATATATAAAAATATTTATATATAATTTGTTATGTGGACATTATTTTCCACAAATAGATTGTAAGTTTCTTAAGGTCAGGGACCACCTTATTTATTGTCTTTATATCTGCAGCACCTAGAGCAGTGCCTCACTCACAGTAGTCACTTAATAAATGCTTGTTGAATCAAATGAGACAATGTATATAAAATATTGTTATTTCCCCAATTAATAAATTTAATTTTACTTTCTATCAATAAGAACAAGTGTTCAAATTCTTAAATAAAGACAAAAGAACATTAGAAAGACTAGAAAATAAATAGAAAATAGTGATTTGCACTTATGAGGTGCTTAATAAATGTGAATTAAATTAAATACATGATTTCTACTTTTAAGGAACTTATATATATATATATATATATATGCTTAGGGAGATGAAACATATATATAAAATGGAGGAAAATACTCTGTAGAATATAATTTAAAAAGAAAATTTCAGAGGGATCTTCCTGTGTATGAAGTCCAGTGGTGGATTGAGGAGAATAGGCTTCTGGGGGCATAGTAGAAAAAAGCTGGAGATTCAGGAGTGTAGCCTGGAGAGGAATGATGCTGAGATAGTGGGTTTCTCTTTCCTGCAAGCCTTGAAACAAAGACTGGATGCCCATTTGTCATA
>JAQQSZ010012266.1:0-12053 GCA_028646595.1 Phalanger gymnotis | reverse complement strand
TCTCTCCCAATCCTATTCTTTTACAATTTTCCCCCTTTTCTTTGGTTCCTGCTTTCTCTTTATAAAGATTATGATAGAAGAATGTACTTTTCTTCCTTCTCTACCACCTCCCCCCCATCTTATTAAATTTTCAATACTTATTCCCAAGACTTTTCCCTCAAGCTTAAAATAAAATAATTTGTTCCCCAAATTTTTGCTGATCTCCTTTCATCTTCTGTCTATTGTCCCCTTTTTTAAATTTCATCCTCAAGTGCTTCCAGGATGAATCACTTAGTTGAGTCTCTCATTAAGTTTTCTTTCAACTTGTCTTTCCCTTTTTGGCTCCCCATTGTCTCTCTTATGAGGCGAATTGACTCATAATCTTCAAGCATCCTTCTTCTTGAAATTTTCCAAATGAGATAATATTTCGAATCCATCATGCCTGTTGCCATTTGATCTTCTTGTCACACAGGGTGTTTACTGATAGAATATTTTAGGCTCTTTGGGTTTCCTTATTCTAGTAATGTATTCAGTTGTTAAAATATCTGTGTGCAATTACTATATTTTAAATTCATTTACTTTTCTATATCCATTTCCTATTTTTGACATTGATAATTCATTTAAGTATGGCTCAACAAGCATTAATTAAGCACCTACAATGCATAAGGAATTATATTAGATATGAGAGTTACAAAGAAGAAAATGAAACAATTCTTGCTTTCAGGTACGTTACATTGAACTGGAAGAGATAACATGTTCATATGTAAAAGTATATGCAGAATAAATATAGGTAAACAAATGCAAAATGAATGCAATTAAATACAAGGTATGTGTGGTCTAATGGTAGCTATGTCTAGGTAGGGGGAGGGGAAGGAAAAAAGTAATTTACATCACTTTGTTATATATTTAAAAGAAATAGCACATTTTACATAATATATTTGCAATTTCATGTGCCATCATCTTTTTAAAAATATACTGTTAAGGAAATGCTCATTTTATTCCATAAATTAAAATCGAAATAAATAAAATTTTAAGAAAAGATCAACAAGATTATTTCCATTTCTGAACAAGAACTGTATATCATAAAGAAGCCACTGTTGTCAGGTTAATAATTTTTGTTTCTTTGTGCTGTTACCGCTATTTTTTCATGTGAGAAAAGGAGGAATGAGTGGAACATTTACCTTACGTTAACATTTAATGTATTAGTATAGTTCTTATTGCTGCTCCAATGAGCCAGTTATGACATTTTTCTAAATTTGGGAGACTGATCTAGTCCAAGGGAGGTAATGTGGTGGTGTGGAAAGAACATTAGATTTGGAGTCAGAAGACCTGGGTTCAAGTCTCTTTTCTCCATTTTCCACAGGTTACCCTGTGGAAGTCCCTTCTTTGAGGCCCCATTTCCTTCTCTGTAATATGAGGGGTTTGGGAGTAGCTGACATTTGAGGTGTCTGTCTATCAGATTGTTGTTTATCCTTCATTTTCAAAGAAGACCAATGGCATCATGATCTGATGAGTGATATCTTGACTTGAACATGAATTGGATGTAAGCTAGGCAGAGTTCCACAGTCATCAGCTCCACTCTTCCTTCCAGAGTCATTGAAGTCCAGTGATAGGACAGAAGTCAGGATGACTGCTGACGGCCTCGGATGCAGTAGATGTCTTTGGCATTTTTGATGTCTCACCAAGCTCTAAGCACTCCACAGTGCCTGCTTCACCTGCCTTTGTAACCATTGGAATAAACTGTTCACATCTGCCCATTCTGCTGGGGGACATCTGCACATATTTGGAGTAGACATTCCCCTAACTGATTGACTGGTTTGAGACCTGTTGCTTACCCTCAATCTAGTTTAGCCTGTTTAAATCCTATGCCCCTCTGACTTATGGGGAAAATGCTTGGTGTAAGGAGAGTCCTATTTTTAGTGTGGTTTATTAACTCTTTCCTCTGATGGTTGAATATGGAATGCAGCTGACCAGCAGTTCTCAAAGCATCTCCTCTGGCTGGGCCTGCCAAGCAGAAGACACTTGATGATCAGATAGTCTTTTTGTCATTGGAGGAACTGCATTATTAATTTCTGAAAAGATCCTTTGAATGAATTCTTTGGTCATCATAACCCATGGAACAGTTCATATGTATAACACATGAGACTGTTTTCCATGTTCCAAAAGAAAGATGATACCATTACTTTATAGTCACACTTCTACCTTTAAACTATATTCACTTTTCCAAGGATGCTTTAGGAACTTGTCCTTGCCATGAAAGGAAACTTAAAATGAAGAGAAAATGGGATAGGGTTAGGGAGTGTGGGGAATCTGTTTGTTGAAAAATGTATTCTCATTACTTTATTTTTAACCTCAATAAAAAAGTACTGTAAAAACACATTTTAAACAGTATCATAGCCCAATATTATATGTATCTGGAAATATTTGATTACCCTCAAGGACAAATGAGGTACTCATTTCTTAGATCAGTTAAACCTAAGAAAACTCAGGCATGAATTGGTCTATATTTAACCCTGAGTGCTAGAAAACATTTATTTAGACTTTTCTTCTCATTTTCTCCAAAAATGAAAGTGGAAGCTACAATCAAGAGAAAACAGATGTGGATAGCTCTGTTTGGATGCAGAGACCCTAAGGATGACTTGGCTTTGCCAACCTTACGATCTTTATTTCTAACCCACATATCAATTCCTGTTTTTCTTCTTCTTTTGCCAAAATACACATCGTAGTATGGGATTTCATACAGAAAAGACATAATCATAGTATATAATTTAAAACTCAGCACATCCAAGCCTGAGGTCAGTTGGATATCAAATACTAGATTTTCAACCAGTAATTGACCATGGGGTTTTGACATATTATAGCACGAGAAGCAGCAATGTTGCTGGAGGCTACAGAAGCAGATTTTAACGTGATCCTTGGGGATCATCTTCCAGAGTCTCCAGTTCCTATCCTCCAAAATAGACTTGATTTGAAGTCTAAGTAATATTTCAACACTTTGAGTAACTATTATTTTTTAAAACGTGGCTACTCTCCAGTACTTCAATATGCCAATGGATCTATGATCCGATCAATGTGGGCATTTCTTCCAACTATGCAGGGAACAACCTGACCTATTCTGTCCCTCTTTGCTGATCCATTCTGTCTGATCCCTGTTCACATCTTCATCTAATACACACTGTGTGTGTATGTGGGGGGGGGCAGAAACCCAACATATTAATCACTTGATATTGCATGTATATCAATGAAACCTTAATGTGTCATTGGAGTTTAAAGGGATTCCTTAGTACTAAGGCAGATTGCAAAGCTTTTATGTCTTAGTGGATTCTATTTGTCAGTTCTGTTGTTTAACTTCATGTGAAAAAGTGATATTTAGAAAATAGAAACTTATTTAGATATTCATGAAGTCCATTGCTTTATTTCTTCTCATGTATCCAGTGTGTGTGTGTGTACATGTGTGTGTGTGTGTGCGTGTGTGTATGTGTGTGTGTAATTTGCAGAAGTATCCTCAAGAACCAACTTTTTCTCTTGTTCTTCCCTATCCTTCTTACTTATAATCTTACTTATTAAATGAATAGCTTATTAGTGTGGTACAATGAAAAGACTATTGGCTTTAATATCAGGATGATTTGTCCTGAGGCAAATCACTTAACCTTTTCTGTGCCTTATTCTGTTCATCCTTAAAATGAAGGTAATAAAATTTGTACCACTGACCTTATGTAAAAGCATAAGAACTAGTGAATATTGATGGTAGTCCGAGATTTAATTTAAAGCCTTCTGGAAAGTTATACTCAGGGCACTCTCTTAGATGCTATACACATTTATGTGTTTATCTTCTTGGGTAATCTAAACTTTCAGGTACTTAAAATAAATGTTATGTTAAGCCCTTTTTCAGTTGTGTCGAACTCTTTGTCAGACAATTTGAGGTTTTCTTGGCAGAAATATTCAAAGGGTTTGCCATTTCCTTCTCCACAGAGTTAAGTGACTTGCCCAGGGTCACATAGCTAGTTAGTGTTTGAGGCCAGATTTAAACTCAGGAAAGAGTCTTCCTGACTCCAGGCTGGGTACTCTATTCACTGAACCACCTGTTGCTCATAAAATAAATGTTACAAATCTGAAAACTTTCAAATAGAAATTTGTAGGTGAAATGGACATCATTTCTATATATTATTTCCTTGCCCAGAAAAATATAACCCCATAACTTAGATAGAGGATGTTGCAAAATCCATTCCTCTAATGATTATTATGTTACCTAAGGAAGGGAAATAGACATAATGACTTCTTCAAATTCCATAAGTTTCAATGGAAGGAAGGAAGAGATTGGGAGGGGAGGAAGGAAGAGGATATGAGAGGGAAGGAGAAGAGAGAAGAAGGGAGGAGAGAAGAGAAGAAGGGAAGATAGAAGAGAAGAGGGAAGAAGACAAGAGAGGAGAT
This sequence comes from Phalanger gymnotis, assembly GCA_028646595.1. Taxonomy (NCBI): domain Eukaryota; kingdom Metazoa; phylum Chordata; class Mammalia; order Diprotodontia; family Phalangeridae; genus Phalanger; species Phalanger gymnotis. Next base: position 7,643 of record JAQQSZ010012266.1, on the reverse strand, counting down.
AGGGAGAAAAGGAGAAAAAAAAAGGAAGGAAAGAAGGAATCATGTTTAAGCACCCACCATATGCCAGGCACTAAGTGAAATACTTTACAAACATTACCTTATTTAATCCTCACAACAACTTTGGAAGGTAGGTGCTATTATTAACCCTGTTTTACAGTTAAGGAAACTGAGGCAGACAAGGATTAAGTGACCTGCTCTGGGACACACAGCTAAAAGTCATTTAACCTTGGAGGCAACATTTGAACTCAGACTTCCCAACTCTAAACCCAGAGCTCTATTCACTGCACCACCCAGCTGTCTGCAATAAGGGAAAAGGTGGTATTTGCACAAGTCAGAACATTTCCAATTGGCTCATTTTTTGTTTGTTTCTTTTTTTTGCCAGACCTGTGGTTTCTTCAGTACAGGGAAATCTTGATTTGGCCTGATGCTGCTTATAATTGATAAGCCAATACCTTCTCTGCTACTTAAAATCTTGGAAAGCTGTGCAGAGCACAGACAGAGCAAATTACTTTCCTATGGGTCAATAGTTTGTTCCAGAGACAGGTCTTGAACCCAATGCTGGACTCTAAGACAGTCCAGGGGGCTTCTCCTCAAATACTAGTAAAATCCCAAGACTTCTTCTGAACTTACTTTCAACAAATATTTCTTTGGTGAAACAAACTTTTATTTAGACTTTTCCATTTCTTTCTGTTGATTTGCATAATTTAAAATAAAAATTGTTTCAAGAAATGTATTTCAATTCATAAATTTTCTTTTTGGTTTCTGAAACATTAATATGCGTTCTGCTAGTCTGGAAAGCAGTGTTAGCATTCATTAACCCATTTCTAAAACTAAGTAATTTCTTATGCATTCAGTGTGTTTACCAAGACAGTGGAAAGGGCCACTCCTAATCTGTAGAATCTAATTTCCTAGAATATTCCTAGTGAATTTTCTAGGAAAGTAGATTTTTGAGGAAAATTTAAAAAGTATTTAAGCTTAATTTTTATCCACTAACTAGTTGAATCTGTGTGTGTGTGCATGTGTGTGTGTGTTATGAGTGTGATGAGTGTGTATGTGTCACAGAATAGGTGAAAGAACAGATCCTTAACATCCCAGCTGTAATTTATTCAGTTAAGATTCTTGTCCACAAGTGCTTTGAATCAGGAAATGGAAGCTTTATGTTTCTTTCAACTGAGCTTGGCAGAGATAAGTCCTTAAGCATTTATTAAACATCTACGATGTAGCAGGTATTGTGCTAAGCACTGGGGATACAAGGAAAAAAATAAGGAGTTCCTACTGTCAAGGAGCTTTTATTCTATGAGGGACATACAGTGTGTCCATAGGTAAGCAAATATAGGATATTTAAAAATTTACAAATTACACAGTCATTTTTTTTGATGGCGAGATTGACTCTAATAATTGGAGAGAAAAGACCTAGACTCATGAAGGAAATGGTACTTGAATTGATGTTGGAAAGAAGCTAGGCATTCATGAAGGTGAGGAGGTAAAGTATTCTATACATTATGCCTTGGCATGGAGGCTAGAGATGCAATGTTGCATACATCAAGTTGTCAGGTAGGTGGCTCAATGTATAGAACACTGGGCCTATAGTCCAGAACATCTGAGTTCAAGTCTAGCCTCAGAGGTTAAATGACTTACCACCTGTGTGAGCTTGGCCGAGTCATTTAATCCCTATCTGCCACTGTTTCCTCAACCATAAAATGGGGATAACAATTGCAGCTGCCACACTGGATTGTTGGGAGGGCCAAAAGAGATAATATTTACAAAGGTTTTAGCTCAGTAACTGACACACAGCAAGTGCTGTATAAATATTAGCTAGTAGGTCAATTTGACCTGAGTTTACTGTGTGAAGAGGAGTTATGTGTGACCAGAATGAAAATCATTGACTACAATCAGACTGTGATGAGCTTGAAATGACAAAGGAATTTTTTTTTAATGTAAAGGCCATTTTGCTTTCCTTCATTTCAAAGAGGACCAATGACATCATGGGATGATGACTCGACTCATGCAGGGATTGGATTTAAGTGAGGCAGAGTTGCACTAAGGCATCAGCCCCACCCTCTCTTCCAGAGTCATCAAAGTCTAGTACCAAGACAAAAGTCAGGATGACTGGCAAAGGCCCAGGATGTAGTGGAAGACCTTGGTGTCTTAAATGTCTGACCAAGATCTAAGTGCTCCACAATGCTTGCTTCAGCTGCCTCCATGGCCATTGAACAAATTGTGCTCATCTACCCATTCCGCCAAGGAAGTCTTTGCTTGCTTGTGGTAGACATCCCCCTAACTCATCAACAATTGTTAAATGTTGGTTACCCTCAACTGGCTTTAGCCAATCTTCCAAGACAGTTTTTTTCACAGAAGATGGCTGCTGAGCACACTACAGCTTCTTGGAACTATAGGTGAGTATTGGGTGGAAGTGGACACAAAAGGTGAATGAACAGCCTTGAAAAAGTTTCAGCAAGCCTTCTCATCAGAAGTGCTAGTCTTCCCTGAACACCCCATACCCCAAAAGAAGACACTGTAGCCTGTGAACAGACAAATGGCATAATCAGATCTGTGCTTTCGGAAAAAAATGACACATATTGGGAAGAAAGTCTGGAGAGGGAAGAGACGTGATACCAGCAGATCAGTTTAGAGGCTCTTGTACTCATACAGTTGAGAGAGGATGAAGGCTCTAACTAGAGGGATTGGGGAGAAAGAAAAAAGATAGGAGTAATTTAGAGGGATGTTGAGGAAGATGGAATTGACAAGACAAGACTTGATCATGGATCTGTTACAGAAGACAAGCAAGAACAAAATATTGATGATGCCTTGTGAGTTTCAAAGCTGAATGCCCACGAGAACAGAACAGTAAAGAAGGAGCAAGAGCTTAAGGGGAAAATTAATTCTTTCTTTGCACATGTGTTAGAGAGGCCTATGGGCCTTCCAGGTGGAGATGTTCAGCAAGTAGCTGGAGACATAAGTCTGGAGCTCAGGAGAAAGAGGAGGACTGGATATGAAGATTTACATTGGAAGAATTGTGAATCCATTAGAATTTGTGATAGACTAACAGCATAGTGTATGTGTGCCATCGGTCTCACTAAGTATACCATGAATTTTGTGGAATTTTACACTTGAAATCACATGTACATGCACATGTCTCCTGACTTTCAAATACCATACAGCAAGAAATAGTACTGTACCCTGAGTGAAAACAGTGCAAGAATCATGGAAGAAGGAGGAGGAGGAGGAGAGAGTTTTTAGAAGGACATTGTTCAACAATACTAAACACACCATAGGAATAAATGACTGAGAAAAAATGGTATTGGATTTAGGCTGAGAAAATGGAGGCAATGAGTATAGACAGCCATTTACAGTAATTTCTCTGAGTAAAGGAGAAGAAAGTATGGTATTACAGCTAGAGGGTATGGTAAAGCCAAGTGAAGGCTTTTTAGGGGTGGGGGAGATCTGAGCATATTTGTAGAGAGAAGGAAAGAAGTTAGTGGTTAAGGAGACATTGAATACTAAGGATAAAGAGGGAATATGTTAATTTGCTACAGAAATAAGTCAGAGAGGGATGAGAGTGTAGAAGGATTTGTATGGGCAATGAGAAAGGCCACCTTATCTTCTGATAGCATAGGCAAAGAAAGAAGATGCAGGGTTATATTAAAGTGATATTTTTTTTTGGAAATAAGGAGAGAGAACTTTTAAGGAACAGCTTTTTTCTGAGAACCATGAGGTGAGATACTCTGCTGAAAAGGAGTTGGGGGTGTTGTAGGTGTTTTGACAAGAGGAGAGGTTTGACATAGGTGCTGTAAACAAGAAAGCAGTCAATGACGGTCTTATGGCAGAGACAGCACAATTCAGATTGGAAAACTTGAATTTGTTTGGGACCCAGTCCACACCTGTGTGTGACTTCCTATTATAATGTTCACCTTCATGGGAGCAGGATGTTGCCCTTCCCAAAATTTCTCATACCGCATTAGATGCATGTTTCCTTTATTCATCACCCATTCTACCATGTATTATTCCGTTCTTCATCCAAGAAGATGTTATGATATTAACATCCATCATGTCATCATCATCTCCTTGATGTCATAATCCTCTTTGAGAACAAAGCACAAGCCACAACCTGTAAGTAGTCTGTGTTGCCTGAATGGGGACCTACCTGGGCAGTTCCAGTTGGACAACTCACTCTCTCCTCTCCTCTCCTCTCCTCTCCTCTCCTCTCCTCTCCTCTCCTCTCCTCTCCTCTCCTCTGTCCTCCTCTCCTCTCCTGTCCTCCCCTCCTCTCCCCTCCTTTCCCCTCTCTGCCAGTTTATTTTTTTTATTAAAGGGGCCATCCCTTGACTCATTTAGTAAAGAGGTCTATTTGCTGAATGGGTGTTGCCTCACACAAAGTGAGAACCTGAAAAGACCTTAACCTAAAAGAGCCAGGCTCTCCCACTGCATCCTGGGCCATCTCTAGTCATCCTGATCAATATCTGGCCACTGGAACCAGATGGTTCTGGAGGACAAAGTGAGGTTAGTGACTTTGCACAGCCCTCCCTCACTTACATCAAACTCAATTGCAAGTCATGTCATCATTTTTATTATGTCATGGTCCTTTTTGAGAACAAAGGACAAACCACAACAACAGCCTTTACTGCCGTAGGTTGTATGTTCATTCCAGGTCAAAGACTTCTCTCAGAAGCTATTGTTAGCATTTCAAATAATAAAGGCTACCCATTTTATCCTTAGCTAGTAGGGTTTGAGCAATAGCCTACAAAATGAGCCAACAAAGTACTATGTGTCAAGCATTATTAAAAGCAGGATATACAAAAATGAATAGAGTCCACTGTGTCTCTGTCAACTATGAAACCAAACCATTTCCAAAGGAATAGAAGTTTCCCTAAAACAAATAAAACACATATTGTGACTAGAAAGATAATAGTTATTAAAAGACCCTTTTAAAGTATTGACATTTGACAAAACCTCTTGGGAACTCACACTCTTCTTTCTATTAGAGAGGGGGAAATCCAGCAATGACAATCTAAAATCTGACTATTTCTTGCTTCAATACCAAATTGAGAATTGGACACCTGCATACCAGATGTGGACAGCGACCCATGTACCCCTGCTTGTCTGTCTACAATATTGGCCACATACCACTGGTTTGCTTTGGTTGAGTATGGAAACAAAATGATTAGAGAGTACCATAGCTCCCAAACATATTTTCCTTGGTATTTTTTAAAATTTGGTCTTATTCACATGGCTTTGATTTTCTACTTCATTTCCCTTTTATATTCTAAACTTCGGTCAGACTCTACAAATCATACCCCCCCCCCATTTAAAAATATATAGAAAAAGGATAATAATTGTGGGAATTTAAATTTAGGCTGATTTCCCCTTTTCTAAAATGATCCATAAAGGTGAATAAGTTTTCATTGTTATTGGTGACTTCGAAGGACTGATGGTGAAGAATGCATTTCATCTCTAAATAAAGAGGTGATGACCAATTGATGCAGATTGTTAGACATGCCAGTGTGTTCATTTCTTTTCCTAACTATATTTATTTTTTTTTGTTATAAGGATGGGGGTGGGGAAGAACTGAATCATTTGGAAGTAGCAGTTCTCTTTTGTAAAAAGTATCAATAAGATAATTTGTTAAAAAAGAAAAATGAAACTTCCCTTTTTGTTAGCACCAGGCAGGTGAGAGAATAAAGAGATTGCATTTCTGAATTTTCTAAGGCCACCATAAAACTGATGAAGCAAATAGACCATGACTATTGTCAAACTTTGCTTAGAAAAATTGTTAATGTCCTTCAAGCTGAATGAAGGAAATCTTTCTTTCTTACAAGTCTGTTCATTGTACCAAAGTGTGAATAGACACTAAAAAGAGAGATCAAAGAAAGACCTCTCTGGTAGGTTTGGGTTGAAAGTTGAAAACCAGAATGGAAGCTGGTGTTTAACTACTACCATTGGACAGACTGCATAGAGCACAGTCAGGTGAAGAAACCCTGAGCACTTTCCTGGATTTTCCCAAATAACTTACTTACCTCTCTTCTCTTATAATAATGTCATAAATATAAACTGTTATGTATGGCTCACAAAGTACCTTATACACTTTGGAGATATGCTCTGAGCCACACACAAAGGCTCCAGGGTAAATAATAATGGGATTCTGTATCCAAGGAAAGAGAATTATCTTCCACTTGAAAATTGAATGCTCAGTCTGTTTGAGTGAGTATAGAGAGATTTGGGGAAACTGTGCTACAATCATCCCAAGGCCACACATTGATATCAAACAAGGTAGTACCCTGAGTATAGCAGACATAGTAAGAATTTAAATAGGTTATAGTAGGAAAATAAACCTGAAAGAGGATTGGGGAGCACATGAAGAAAAATAAGATCTTTATTGCGGAAAATAGCTGTTTCTCAGAGTGGATCACCATAAAATATGGCTGTTACTGGGCAAAATGTTCTCCTGCTTCTGCTCACTTCACATTACATCAGTTCATGTAAATCTTTCCAGGTTTTTCTGAGGGCCTCCTCATCATTTTTATAGCACAATAGTATTCCATCACAAGCATTTACCATAACTTGTTTAGCCATTCCTCAATTGATGGGCATTCCTTCAACATACAATTCTTTGCCAACCCCCAAAAGAGCTGCTATAGATATTTTTGCACATATATGTCCTTGGCCCTCCCTCTTTTATCTTATTGGGATATAGGCCTAGTAGTTCTATTGCTGGGTTAAGTGCTATGCACAATTTTATAGCTCTTTGCGCATAGCTCCAAATCGCTCTCTAGAAGGTTGGATCAATTCATATATCCACCAACAGTGCTTTGGTGTCCCAGTTTTCCCACATCCCCTCCCACATTTATCACTTTCCTTTGCTGTCATATTACACAATCTGATAGGTGTGAGATGGTACTTCAGTGCTGTCTCAATATGCATTTCTGTAATCAGTAGTGATTTAGAGCATTTTCCATATGACTATAGATAACTTTGATTTCTTCATGTGAAAACTATTCATATCCCTTGACTATTTATCAGTTGGGGAATAACTTGTATTCTTGGAAATTTGATTCAGTTCTCTACATATTTGAGAAATGAGACCTTTTTAAAAAAATATTGTAATTTTTTTCAGTTATGATTAGTAACTATGTATTTCCCCCCACTAGTCCCCCCCCATGTTTATTCCTCTCTCTCTCTCTCTCTCTCTCTCTCTCTCTCTCTCCCTCTCTCTCTCTCCCTCTCTCTTCTCTCTCTGGCTCTCTGGCTCTCTCCTTCTCCTTCCTTTCACCTCCTCAAATGTATTTTACTTCTGACTACTGCCTCCTCCAATCTATCCTCTATTCTCTCTCCCAGCCCCTTCTCTTATCTCCTTTCCCTCCTATTTCCCTATAAGGTAAGGTGGATTTCTATCCTCAACTGAGTGTGCATGTTATTCCTTCTTTGATCCAATTCTAATGAGAGTAAAGTTCAAGCATTGTTTCCAACCTCCCCCAGCCCATCTTCCCCTTCACTGTAAAAGCTCTTTTGTGCTGTTTTAAAGGTGAGATAATGTACACCATTCAACCTTTCCCTTCCCTCCTTCTCCCAGTGTATCTGTCTCTCTCTCAACACTTACACTTTTTTTTTAGATACCAGGCCATCATAGTCAATTCATACCCATGTTC
>JAQQSZ010012265.1:0-12053 GCA_028646595.1 Phalanger gymnotis | reverse complement strand
GTGAGGCGGGCCTACTGGGCCTGGAGGCTTGTGTTCACAATACTGGAATGGGGAGCTTGGTTCTCTAATTTGTTGCTCTGGGCCCTGAATAAATTTTTTGATGCGTTCTGCTTAGAGAATTCTGTATACCCAACAATTTCGAACCATTCAGATATTTATATGATCCTTTTTGAGATCATAAATTCAGCCTTCCTACTACAGGGAGGTAATCAAAAACAAACACTTTTGAAAAGGACCAGGGTCAAGGGAGAAAATTCAATAAAGGGGGATAGGTTAGGAAGGAGCAGAATATAGTTAGTCGTTCACAACATGAGTATTGTGGAAGGGTTTTACACAATGATACGAATGTGGCCAATGTTGAATTGCTTGCCTTCTTAGGGAGAGTGGGTAGGAAGGGAAGAGGGGAGAGAATTTGGAACTCAAAGTTTTAAAAACAGATGTTCAAAAACAACAACAAAAAAAGTTTTTGCATGCAACTAGGAAATAAGGTACACAGGCAATGGGGCATAGAAATTTATCTTGCCCTACAAGACAGGAAGGGAAAAGGTGATGGAGGGGGGAGTTGGGTGACAGAAGGGAGGGCTGACTGGGGAATGGGGCAACCGGAATATATGCCATCTTGGAATGGGGGGGCAGAAATGGGGAGAAAATTCATAATTCAAACTCTTGTGAAAATCAATGCTGAAAACTAAATATATTAAATAAATTAAATAAAAAAATAACAAAAAGTCACCTTCACCCCATAATGAGGCATCAGAATCTGATCTGTAAATCATCATAAAGCAGAGGTTCTGAACCTTTTTTGTCTCATGGACCCCTTTGACAGTTTAGTGAAGCCTGTGGTTTCCTTTCCAAAATAATATTTTTAATGCATAAAATAAAATACCTAGATTACATAGGAAACCAGTTACATTGAAAAAAAAGAGGCCAGATTTATGCCCACACATGAGATTTCATTTGATTGGCACTGTGTCTAGGTCTATGCTCTGAAATATCTAGCTTTATGACTATGGGGAATTCAGAAAATAATCTTTCTGAGTCTCAGTTCCCTCATCTGCAAAATAGATATCAAATCATCTGCCCTCATTGGGCTGTGATAAGGATGAAATAATATGAAGTATACAAAGCACTTTGCAAACTTTAAAATACTACATACAGACCTGTTATTGTGTATGTAATTGATCCTTAAAACAACCCTATGGTAGGCCAAATATTAGTATCATCATTGAACTGATGAGAAAACTGAGACCCAGAGGAGTTATGTGACTTGCTCAAGGTGCTTAGCTAAGTAGTAGACTAAGACCCAGATCTCTTGAGTCCAGGTCCAGAGTTGTTATTGCTAAACTATGCTGTCTGCAGTGTCCTTTGGGGGGCTACAAAAAGACCAATGAGCCATATTGGGCCTCCCATTTGGCTCAAATGTCAGCTTGTAGTCATCGATATTAATATGTCCAGAGTCTCTTCTTGGGAAAATTGTACATTTTTCTTTATTATGGGGATACCAGAGATTCATAAGAGCAACAGAAGGCCTCATTGTCAGCAAACAAAGTAGTCAAAATAAGATCTAATCCCAAATTTTGGTAGGTAAAGCCAAACCCTTCTGATCATGGCTCCTTTCCAGATGGTCATGAAAGCTAGGTGCTGTGGCTGAGGCAGGCCATATGCTGTAGCAATAAGACTGCCTTCTCACCACAGGAGATCCATTTTCCTTTGTATCTTCATCAAATGGGATAAACTAGGTCATGAATTATTTCTCATTGACTGGTGTTTCATTCTTTTCCTCCAAAAGTCAGAAATTAAACTGTGGGAAATTAATTGATACACTGGAACAGGGAGTTTCTTTTTCCTAGATAATTTCACACAAACCATTCCCAAACACTGAGGAATCTGTCACTCAGAAAGCCACCTGCTTCTTTTATACACTCAACCAACCCAAAGTAAGATCACAACTAAAAGACTCAGAGGTGGGGAACCTACAGCCTTCAGGCCACATGTGGCCTTCTAGGTCCTTGGGTGCAGCCTTTTGACTGAGTCTGAGTTTTACAGAACAAATCCTTTTATTAAGAGTATTTGTTCTGTGAAGTTTAGATTCAGTCAAAGGGCCACACTTGAGGACCTAGAGGGCCACATGGTTGCAGGTTCTCCACCCCTGTGTAACAGTACTTAGCATTCAGACTGGGACACCCCTTGTACTGGTGTAATTGATCTAGTCTTTGGTCATTGAATGGAATCATCTCAGACAAATTGAGACCTGGGAAAGACCATAATTTAGAAAGGCCAGGGTTACCCACTGAATCCTGGGCCATCTCCAGTCATCTTGACTTTTATCTTGCCACTGGACTTCAATGACTCCTAGAGGAAAGAGGGAGGCTGATGACTTTGCAGAGCTTTGCCTCACTTAAATCTAATTCACTTTCAAGTGAGGACATCACCCTCATGATGTCATTGGTCCTCTTCAAGAATGAAGGATATGCAACAGCAACAAATGATTTTTGTTTCCCAGGTAATTGGGCAAGTTACTTTCTGTCCCCTGACTCTCAAATTGTTCATATGAAAAAAAAAAGAGAAGAAGAAGAAGAATCTAGGTTTCTTGATCTGTAAGATTCCTTTTAGCCTTTATCTTTTATTATTCTATCGATGACTTCATGGTTTTATTTTTGTGGTTTTATTCAAACTTCATTCCTGTTTCTGACATCCTGGAACACTGATTGTCTGTCTCATTCATTTGGCATTTACATATACTTACTTGTGATATTGCTTGCACTGTGTTTTTTTTTCAGTGTAATTTTTATCCAGCACTTACTTTGGGCTCACTTTTCCAATTCCCAATCACATTTCCAGGTTGGGTCCCCAGAGGGCTACTAACTATTCTTCTTCTCAGTATGCCAGGGGTAATCCTGAGGGGATAGGAAGTTTTCTAGTGCTTTTGCTTATGAGCCCCTATTGGGTATGCCTCCATTATATCATCAGCCAGGCAGACTTAATTAGCTTTTACTTAGAGGTATTTACTTTGATTGTAGAGCTGAACAGTGCATAGAAATGATTCTCCCCAAAAGTCTGAGACACACTCCCCTTCAAATATTTACAGTGTCCAGGGGGAAAAATGGATTCAAGCTTCAAAAGCACATTTGTCTATAGGGTAATTCATGGAACTTCTTTCTGACCTGAATAGGTCACACTCCTGAAAAGATCTTTCCTTAGTCTGTCTAGTAGATACTTGGGCAACTGATTCTCTTGGGATATTGCTGACACTTCTGATGGAAAGTTCAAATCTTCAGAACTTTCAAAGCTTTCAAAAGCTTTTTATTTGGTTGAGGGTTAGTGGAGACAAAGTCTCTCTCCTTCTTCTTAATTCCAAGAAATACTTTTTCAGGGTCTTGACTAAGCTTGCTCCATCACCATACTGGACTGTGATTGAAATACCTGATTCTAAATTGCCTTGCTCTTTTATTCAAGCCTCAGAAGATGTAACTGATTCTCTCACCATCTACAAGACGTTTCCTATACAGCATCAATGCACATCCATTTTACACCTTCAATTAATTCTGCAACTCAGTTAAAAAGACGTTCTCACCTAATGAAGTATCAGGGCATAGAAGATATTTTAGTAACATTACTTGGTATTGGGAGGAGTGGAATACTCCCTTATACTCATGTAATTGTAACTTTGAGCTTCAATATGGGGCTCAAATTGATTGAATTCAATCTTTAAAGGTCCTTCAATAATAATGGCTCATGTTCTAACCTATACCTGCCTGCCAGCAAGAACTTCTCTTGAGAACAACTGTACTAGGTTTATTTGTTCCCCTAAAAAAACAACTTAGTTTGGATGCAAACCTTCAGACTAATACACTGTGTCATACAGGACAGATGGTATTTCACCTGACAGAAAATATGAAACACTCAAGCCTGAACTCATGAGGAGCAAAGAAAACCTTTTCTTCCATTGGATCCCTGAATATTCAAAGTCCTGTGTAATGATTCTATTGCACAAGGCTATTCTGGTTGTCTTTCTCCCTACCCCCATATACCCAGCAATAACAATAACCTGAGAAAAAAGAACTTGGGGTTGTTGTGCAGTCAAAGTACATGACATATAGTACTTCCCTGATAGACTCACAGAAGGTCAAGATCCTGCTTGTTCCTCAATACCGTGCCTCCCTGATGTGGAAAACCTTTCTTTTCTCTCTTTTGTGGGCTCACAAATGGTGTAAAGTTTTCTTTCAAGGTCTAAGTGACACTAGGCCTCTCAGTCTTATCTCCAACCTTCTCTCCTATTATTTCTTTCTTTCCACGTTCATCTGTAACAACAATGCTGCTTGCCACTATTGTAGCTGTGTAAGATCAACAACACTGGCACACAGGAGGGCTGCTAGAACAGGTTCTTTGATATGCTTTTCTAAGGAAAGCGCCTTTAAGGGGTTTACAATCTCACTTTAATTAAACATACATATATCATTCACTTAGTTCAGGGGGAAAAGTCAGCACCCTGAACTTCAGAGAAAACACAAATATAAATTACAAGCAGAAATTATATAAACAGAGCAAATAAACACAAATCAACAGACAGGCTTCTAAATGTCCAGCCATAGCAATGCATACACAGTTATCAGAGAGAGAAGCACCAACATCTGGGTTTTCAAAGCTGAGAGGCTCCTTAACAGCTACCCAGAGTCTCCACACCAATACTCTTCCAATGAATGAGCCCCAAACAAAATGCCTACCTCGGAATATATATATACTTCTTCAGGGTCAGAGGGCTTCACACCTCTCTAGGTCTTCACACCTCTTGTGACCTAATTAGCGAAAGGGTGTGGGCTTTCCTGCAAGCAAAGGCAAGACTCACTCAAAGGCACTTGATTGCCTTAGTGCAAGAGAAACACTCCAAAAGAAAAAACAGTAAAAAGTCTCACGTTGCTTGCCCTTACACCATCTTTATGATATTTGTTGACCCATTTCTTCATCCAGAGACAATCAAGCTTAAATTGTTAAGCTTTTAAAACTGATTGAGGAAAACGCCCTTCAAAATTCATTCATTTGGTATTCCATGCACATGGTCTTAGAGAACCTTCTTTTTCTCTTTCTTTTTTCTCTAAAGTCAAATAGCTAATAAGTTTATTTGTTCAAAGCCCAGTGTTGATAAGGCCAGTGTCATATACTCAATCCCCATATACCCTACATTTACTTTGTTCAATGGCCAGAGAATTCTTACCTGGCAATAGCCATTTATCTTACAGATGTGTGCCCTTGAGAATTGGGCAAATGTATGGAAAATTCAGGGTAATCCATCTCAAACAATGCAAAATAATGGAAAGAGCTCTAGACTGACCTTTGGTGACTTAATCAAGACAAGCCTCAGTTTCCTCATTAGTAAAATGAACGATCTGGACTAGAACTCAAAGTACTTTCTAGTTTTAAATCTATGACCCTCCAATCCCACCACTGGGGGGAAAATGCTAATAATAGTAATTAAGTGTATGTAACACTTTCAGGTCTGAAAAGTGTTTTCATCCCAAGTTAATAAGTTCTGCACATACTAGAGTCTTATCCAAGGATGTGATAGTAAATATTTAACAACTAGATCTCCAAGGACAAAAAAAAAACATGCATGCACATATATATATACACACATATTATTCTCAATTACATTATAATTCTATTACAATATAAAAATATTTAGTTTCAAAAAAATTTTTGAGTTTCAAATTTTCTCCCTCCCTCCTTTCTCACCATACTTCTTGAGAAGGCAAGCAATCTGATAGACAGTGCACTCATGCCAAAAATTTTCATATTAGCCATGTTGATAAAAAATGCAGACAAAAACGTAAGAAAAACGAAAATTTTAAAAGTATGCTCCAATCTCCATTCAGACTCCATCAGCTCTTTTGCAGGAGGTGGAGATTTTTAATTATAAGTCCTTTGAAATTGTGTTGGATCATTGTATTGCTGTGAATAGCCAAGTCATTCACAGTAGGCCATCATACTATATTGCAATTATTGTGTGCAATGTTCTCCCAGCCCTGCTCATTTCACTTTTCATCAGTTCATGTAAGTCTTCCCAGGTTTTTCTGAAAGCATCCTGCTCCATCATTTCTTATGGCAAATAGTATTCCATCACCATCATATATCAGAAATTGTTTAGCCATTCCCCAATTGATGAACATGCCCTTACTTTCCAATTGTTTGCCACCACAAAAAAAGGGCTATAAATATTTTTGTATATATAGGTCCTTTTCCCTTTTTTTTAATCTCTTTGAGATATAGACCCGGTAATGATATTACTGGGTCAAAAGATACGCAGTTTTATAGCCCTTTGGGCATAGTTCTAAATTGCTCTCCAAAATGGTTAGATCAGTTCACAACTCTACTAACAGTGCATTAGTGTCCCCTTTTTTCCAAATCCCCCACAACATTTATCATTTTTCTTTTCTAGTATATTAGCCAGTCTAATAGGTGTGAGGTGGTTCCTGAGTTTTAAAATTTGCATTTCTCTAATAAGTAGTGATTTAGAGCATTTTTTCATATGCTTATAAATAGCTTTCATTTCTTCATCTGAAAACTGCCTGTTCATAACCTTTGACAGTTTATCAATTGGGGAATATCTTATATTCTTATAAATTTGACTCAGTTCTCCAAATATTTGAAAAATAAAGCCTTCATCAGAGATACTTCCAGTAAAAAAAACCCACAATTTTCTGCTTTCTTTCTAATTTTGGCTTCATTGGTTTTGTTTCTGCAAAACCTTTTTTAATTTGATATCATCAAAATTATCCATTTCACATTCCATAAGGCTCTCTATTTCTTCTTTGGTTACAAATGCTTCCCTTATCCATAAATCTTACAGGTAAAAATATTCCATCCTCCCCTGATTTGCTTATAATATCACCCTTTTGGTCTAAATCCTGCACTCAATTTAACCTTATCTTGGTATAGAATGTGAGATGTTAGTCTATACCTGCTTTCTGCCAAACTGCTTTCCAGTTTTCCCAGCAGTTTCTGTAAAATAGTGAGTACTTGGATATTTGGGTTTATCAGACACTAGACTACTATAGTCATTTATTACTGCATGTTATGTACCTAATCTATTCCAGTGACCCACCACCCTATTTCTTAGCTAGTACCAGATTATTTTAATGATTACCACTTCATAATACAGTTTGATATCTGGTAAAGTTAGGCCACTTTCCTTCATGTTTTTTCCTATTAATTCCTTTGATATTCTTGACCTTTTGTTCTTCCAGATGAATTTTGTTATTTTTTCTAGCTCTGTAAAATAATATTTTGGTAGTTTGATTGGTAGGGCACTGAATAAGTAAACTAATTTAGGTAGAATTGTCATTTTGTGATACTGGCTCAGCCTAAAACTGAGCAATTAATATTTCTCCAAATGTTTAGATCTAACTTTATTTTAAAATTATGTTCATATAATATCTGGTTTTGTCTTAAATGGGAGACTCCCAAGTATTTTGTGTTATCTGAAGTTATTTTAAATGGAATTTCTCTTCTAGCTGGACTTTGTTGGAAATAAGTAGATAAGCCGATTATTTATATGTGTTTATCTTGTATCCTGAAATTTTGCTGGTTGTTAATTATTTCCAGTAGTTCTTATTTTCTGTTGATTCTCTAGGATTCTTCAAGTATGCCATTGTATCATTTAGAAAAAGTGAAAGTTTTGTTTCCTCATTGCCTTTTCTATTGCTATAGCAAGCATTTCTAGTATAATACTAAATAATAATGATGATAATGGGCATTCTTGTTTCACCCCAGATCTTACTGGAAAGGTTTCTAGCTTATCCTTATTATAGATAATGCTTGTTGATTGTTTTATATAGATATTGCTTATCATTTTAAGGAAAGCTTCATTTATTCATATGCTTTGTAGTTGTTATTTTTTTAAAAATAGGAATGAGTGCTATATTTTTGTTTAAAAAGTCTGCATCTATTGAGAGTCATGTGATTTTTTTTGTTGTTTTTGTTATTGATATGGTGAGTCATGCTGATAGTTTTCCTAATATTGAATTAGCCCTGATTTCCTGGTGTAAATCTCACATGGTCATAGTGCATGAACTTTATGATATATTGCTGTAATTTCCTTGGTGGTATTTTATCTCTCTATCTTTTCATGCATCATCTCCTCAAAAGTTTGTTGTGCCTCTAACCACTGCCTCCCTTAATCTGCTTTCCCTTTTACCAGGCTCACCTTTCTCTTATCTACTTCTCTTCTTACTTCCCTGTAAGGTAAAATGGATTTCTATATCCAAGTGAGTGTGTAATTCACTTCCTCTTTGAACTAATTCTAATGAAAGGTTGAAGCATTTTCTATCAGCTCCCAACCCCATCTTCCTCTCAACTGTAAAACTCTTTCATGCTTGCCTTTTTTTATGACATAATTTTCCCTGTTCTACTCTTGTCCCCCTTCTCCAAGTGCATCCCTCTTTTTAATCCCTTAATTTTATTTTTTTTAAATCATCCCATCATAGTCATCTGACACTTGTGCCCTCTGTCTATGCATACTAGGGCATTTAGAAAATTGCACCAGTAATCATAAAGTTCCTAGGAATTACAATTATAATCTCCTCATACAAAAATATAAATATTTTAACCTTATTGATTTCCTTATGATTTCTCTTTTCTGTAATTTGCATTTGGAACAATTTTTGTTATTTGGATCATTTTTCATGTGACTATAGATAGTTTTGGTTACTTCATCTGAAAACTGCCTGTTAATATCTTTTGACCATTTATCAATTGAGGAATCGCTCTTATTTCTATAAATTTGATTCAGTTCTATATATATTTGAGAAATTAGGCCTTTATCAGAGAAACTTGCTAGGAATTTTTTCACAGTTATGATTACTATGTTTTCTCCTCCATCCTATGTCCCCCTGATTATTCTACTCACTCTTTCTCATTTCACCCTGTCCCTCCGCAAGTGTTTTGCTTCTATCTTTTACCTGCCCCAATCCTCCCTTTCTTCTATCAGCCACCCTCTTCATCCGAAAACTGCCTGTTCATAACCTTTGACAGTTTATCAATTGGGGAATATCTTATATTCTTATAAATTTGACTCAGTTCTCCAAATATTTGAAAAATAAAGCCTTCATCAGAGATACTTCCAGTAAAAAAAAAAAACCACAATTTTCTGCTTTCTTTCTAATTTTGGCTTCATTGGTTTTGTTTCTGCAAAACCTTTTTTAATTTGATATCATCAAAATTATCCATTTCACATTCCATAAGGCTCTCTATTTCTTCTTTGGTTACAAATGCTTCCCTTATCCATAAATCTTGCCCTCCTCCATTCCTGTAGCATAAGACAGATTTCTATACCCAGCTGAGTGCATGTCATTTCCTCTTTAAGCCAATTCTTATGAGAGGAAGGTTCATGTGTTCCCCTCCACTTCCCCCATTTTCCCTTCTATTGTGAAAGCCTTTCTGTGCCTCTTTTATGTCAGATAATTACCTTAATCATTTAGCTAGTTTTTTTAGTTGATTCTATAGGATCTTCATAATATACTAACAGATCATCTGCAAAGAGTGATAGATGTGTTTCCTTATTGTCAGTTCTAAATATTTCAATTTCTTTTCCCTTTCTTATTGCTGTAGCAAGTATTTCTAGTACAATATGGAAAAATAGTAGTGATAATGGTCATCTTTGCTTCACCCCTGATCTTACTGGGAAGGCTTCCAGCTCATCCCCATTACAGATAATGCTTGCTGATGGTTTTAGGTAGATACTACATATCATTTTAAGGAAATTTCCATTTATTCTTTGGCCTTCTAGATTTTTTTTAATGGAAATAAGTGTTGGCTTTTTCTGCATCTATTTAGATAATCACATGATTTCTGTTGGTTTTTTCTTATTGATATGGTCACTTATGCTAATAGTTTTTCTAATGCTGAACTATCTCTATATTCCTGGTATAAATCCCACCTAATCAGAATGTATGATCCTTGGGATTCATTGCTGTAATGTCCTTGCTAGTATTTTATTCAAAATTTTTGCGTTGGGAGGCAGAGCCAAGATGATGCTGTGAAAGGAAGGAACTACTGGAGTTCTCTAACAAATTCTGTCAGATAAATCTAAAAAATGAATCTGAGCAGATTTGAGAGAGTTGGAAGCCACTAGTAGACCGAGAGGGGTAGGAGCGCTGAGCACATGGATTGGCACTAGACCAAAACAGCTGGGAACAGCAGAGGAATCCAGCCAGGAAGCCGGTCTGGGAGAACGCTGGGTGAGCAAAATGCCAGAGCAGGAACAAGTCCAGGGCAGAAGTACCGGCTCTGGCCGCGATCAAGCCCCTGGCCTCTTAGCCCAAGACAGCAGTCTGTGGGAGTGCAGAGCCTGCAGCCGTGGGAGCAGCTAGCCCAGAGGCCTTCAACCCACAAGCTAAAGTTTTGAAACTCACCTTCTTGGATTCCCAGCAGCCAAGATGTGCAGGTAAAATGGCTCATATCCCTCCCTTGAATAAACCCAGAAAATAAAGCCCCAGAAGAAACAGAGGAGTCACAAGGGGGGCTTCAGTAGCAGGAGAAATGGAGGAGAGGGCCCTTCCTGTGGTGGCAGAAGGAGACTAGTGCAGGAAGAAAGGTGTCCCAGAAGTCTTCACCTTAGCAGAACAATGAGAGTAACTGAGCCTCAGGAGGTGAGCTAACTAACATCAACACCAGGACCCCAGACTTGGCTTTGCACAGCCAGGGGAAGTGGCAGACACCAGAACAGACAATAACTGAGACCACCCATTCTGTAGAACAGTCCTGGGGAAAAGGAGACCCCTCTCCCCCATACCTCACAAAACCAGAGGCCATAGCACATAAAGCTAGATTCCAACACAAGAAACTTGGGACAGAGCCTCCTGAGTACAAGAAGCAGAGATCCACTTCAGAAACCAGGAGGAAAAAAAAAACACCATGAAAAAGAATAGCAAGAAGCTTTCAAAGACAATAGATTCATATTATGGAGTCAGGGATGATCAAAATACCAATTCAGAAGAGGACAGCATGGACACTCCACCCACATCTGAAACCTCAAAAGGGAAAGTGAACTGGTCTCCAGACCTAAAAGCATTACTGGAAGAACTCAAGAAGGACTTTAAAAATCAAATTATGGAGGTAAAGGAAAAATGGAAAAAAAAATTCAATGAGGAAAACAAATCTTTAAAAGGTAAAATCAGGGAATTGGTTAAGGAAAATCAGAATATAATTGGAGAAAATGTCTCATTGAAAAGTAAAATCAACCAAATGGAAAAGGAGATAGAGAAGACATAAGAAGAAAACAAAACATTAAAAATTAGACTTCGGCAAGTAGAAGCTAATGATTCTTTGAGACATCAAGAATCAGTCAAACAAAATATAAAAAATGGAAAATTAGAAGAAAACATGAAATATCTGACTCGAAAAACAACTGACTTGGAAAATAGATCCAGGAGAGACAATTTAAGAATTATTGGTCTACCTGAAAGCTATGATGAAAAAAAGACACTGGACAGTGTCTTCCATTAAATCCTTAAGGAAAATTGCCCAGAGGTCCTAGAACCAGAAGGTAAAATTATCGTCAAAAGAATCCATCGATTACCCTTTGAAGAAGATCCCAAATTGAAAACTCCAAGAAATATTATAGCCAAATTCCAGAACTACCAGGTAAAGGAGAAAATCCTGCAAGCAGCTAGAAATAAACAATTCAAATACCAAGGAACTACAGTCAGGATCATGAAGGATCTTTCAGCTTCTACATTAAATGACAGGAGAAATTGGAATATGATATTCCAAAAGGCAAAGGAGCTTGGACTACAATGAAGGATCAAATACCCAGCTAAATTGAGCATAATTTTCCAGGCAAGGAAGTGGACATTCAATGAAATAAGGGAATTCTAGACCTACCTGATGAAAAGGCCAGAGCTCAATGGAAAATTTGATCTCCAAATATAAAACTCAAGAGAGACATAAAAAGGTAAATGAGAGAAAAAAAACCCTAGTTAATAAATAAGGCTAATTAACTACATCCTTATATAGGGTTATTTTGTTTTTTATATGTTTGAGATACATATATATATATA
>JAQQSZ010012264.1:0-12053 GCA_028646595.1 Phalanger gymnotis | reverse complement strand
ATGAAGATAATCAAAAAGAAACACTTTTGAAAAGAGACAGGGTCAAGGGATCAAATTCAATAAAGGGGGATAGGTTAGGAAGAAGCAAAATATAGTTAGTCTTTCACAACATGAGTATTGTGGAAGGGTTATACATAATGATATGCATGGGGCCCACGTTGAATAGCTTGACTTCTTAGGGAGGGTGGATGGGAAGGGAACAGGGGAGAGAGGAAGGGAAAGGGGGATGGGAGGGGAATGGGGCGACGGAGGGGAGGGAAAACTGGGGAACAGGGCAACCAGAATGTACGCCATCTTGGAGTGGGGGGGGGGGAGGAAATGGGGAGAAAATTTGTAATTCAAACGCCTGTGAAAATCAATGCTGAAAACCAAACATGTCAAAAATAAATTAAAAAAAAAAGACTTGTAAAAAAAAATAATGTAAACCTGTTTACATTTTTATGTGGGAAGATAATACTTGTAACTAATTATAACTTTCTCATTATTAGGGCAGTCAGAATTAATATATATAATATATATATATATGGAAAGAAGGCACAGGTGTGAGTTGAATATGATGAGATGATATCTTTAAAATAAAATTAAGGGGTGAGAAAGAGAAATGCACTGTGAGAAAGGGGAAGGGAGAAGTAGAATGGGGTAAGTTATGTCATACAAAAGAGGCAAGAAAGAGGTATCACAGCAGAAGGGAAGATGGGGGAGGTGGTGGGGAACACTTGAACCCTAATTTTGTCAGGATTGGGTCAAAGAGGGAGTAACATACACAATCAATTGGGTACAGGAAATTAGGAGGGGAAGGGGATAAGGGAGGTTGATAGAAGGGAGAGTATATTGGAGCAGAGGGTTGTCAGAAACAAAACACTTTTGAGGAGGGATAGGGAGAGAGAGAATAGAATAAACAGGGGGGAAATGCAGTTAGCAATCATAAGTGTGGAAATTTTTTTGAAGCAAGTTTCTCTAATAAAGGCCTCATTTCTCAAATATAGAAAGAAATGAGTCAAACTTGTAAAAATTTGTAAAAAAGAATAGGAGCTATTCCCAAATTGATGAATGATAAAAAATTTGAATAGCCAGTTTTCAGATGAAGTAACCAAAGTTACCTATATCCATATAAAAAGGTCTAAATCACTATCATTAGAGAAATGCAAATTAAAACAGTATTGACATTCTACCTCACATCTATCAGATTGGCTAAAAAGGCAGAAAAAGAGAAGGACAAATGTTGGAGGGGATGTGGGAAAATTAAGTCACTAATGCACCATTGGTGGAGTTGTGAACTGATACAACTATTATGTAGAGCAATTTGGAACTATGCCCAAATGTTTATAGCAGCTCTTTTCTGGGGGTAAATAATTAGAAACTGAGGCAATCTCCATCAATTGGGGAGTGGATGAACAACTTGTTGTATATGATTGTGATGCAATATTTTTGTAATATAAGAAATGATGAGCTAGATACTGTCAGAAAAACCTGAAGAAACTTACATGAACTAATGCAAAGTGAAATGAGTAGAACCAGGAGAACACTGTACACAATAACGGCAATATTGTAAGATGATTAACTGTTAATGATTTAGCTATTCTAAGCAATTTAATGACTCAAGGCAACTCTGAAGAACTTATCATGAAAATGCTATCCATCCCCACAGGAAGAAGTGATGGAATCTGAATAAATATCAAAATGTACTTTTTACACTTTTGTTTTTTACTTTTCTCTGGTTTTTATTTTGGTCTATGTTTTCTTTTATAATGAGTAATATTGAAATATGTTTTGCATGATTACACACACAGGTACTATATATTATACATATACCTATATGCTCTCTGTCTGTGTATATATATGTATATGTATGTATATATTTATATATGTATGTATACATATCTATATATTTGTATATATTTACATATATGTATACACACATTATTTGTCTATCTATCATGTTATAGAGCCAGAAATTTAAAAAAAAACTGGTAACTGAATGTGATAAATGCAAGCAGATGATCAAGGATAACAAAAGTTAAAAGTCTAGGTGACTAAAAGGTTGTATCTTTAATAGTGATAAGAAAGTTCTGGAGAGTGGCAGGTTTGCAGGAGGAGGAGAAGAGCATGAATAAAGTTTTGGACATGTTCAGGTTGAGATGCTTACAGGACATTGGGTGTGAAATATTTAATAGACAGTTGGAGGTGATATAGGACAAAGGCTTAGGAATCTCCCTAGGACTAGATATACACATCTGTGAGTCATATGCAGAAAGATAATTGAAGCTAATGAGATCACCAAGTGAGAGAATGTGTAGTGAAAAGAGAAGAGTAGTCAGGACAGAACTTTAAGGTATATTCATAGTGGGTATTATATGGTTGAAGATCTAATAAGGAAGACTTAGAAGGAAACTAAGAGAAAACATTATCATGAAAACTCAAAGAGGAGAGAGAATCTAGGAGGAGAAAATGGTCAGGATTGTCAAGTGCTACAGAGAGGTCCAAGATGGATGAGGACTGAAAAAGGCCATTAGTTTCGACAATGAAATGATCCTTGAAAAGTTCCAGATAGATGATAAGGATGGGAGCCAGATAATAGAGGATTTTAAAGAGAATGAGGGGAGGGGAAGTGAAGGTGATAAGTATAGATAACTTTTTTAGGTAAATGAGCCGATAAAAGGAGTGACATATAGGATGCTAGCTACTGGGGATCTAGTGGGAATTTTTTAAAGGGTGCAAATTACTTGGGTATATTTGTAAGTAGCATGGAAGAAATGAGAATATAGGGAGAGACTGAAGGTTACAGAGGGTAAAGGAGGTAGAGAGAGCAGTATGGTAGAGAAGACAGGAGAGATCATGGGAGAAGATCAAGGATACATGTGGAAGAATTGCCCTTGACAGGGAGACGGGCCACCTCTTCATCAGAGACTGGAATGAAAGATAGGGAGTTATGTCAGGAAGTTTTTCTGTCAGGAGAAGGGGAGAGAAACCATGCACTTAGCGAATAACCTCACTTTTTTTTTCTATAAAGTATGTGATGTGGTACTTGATTAAAATAATGATGGTAGGGGTATGGGATGCTTATCTACAGAAGGTGTTGAATAACTGTTATGATGAATGGGAGAGATACATGATTAGAATATACAGGATTTTCTTGTTGAAGTAACAACCAGGTGAGAATAGGTAAAATAAATTTGTGGTGAATCCAATCAGCATGCATTTGTGACTTCCTTCAGGAGCAAATGAAATACAAGCAAAGGAAGTGATTGATAAGAGTAACTAGGGTTGGATTTTGTCAACTGTGATCTGTGCTGGAACAAGTAGTTATTAAGCACTTATTATATGCCAGTTACTGTGCTAGATGCTAGGGATACTAGTAGAGAAGAAAGCAATTGCTACTTGCAAGAAGCTTGTAGTCTAATGGATAAAAAGACACAAATTCAAGAGACAACAGCAATGATTAATCTCATGAAACTTTTGGGGGACAAAGGACAGTGACAATGGAGAAAATTCTATTCAATTCAGCAAACATTTATTACATTCACATTATGTTCAAGGCACTGTTTTAGGCATTGGGGAGATAAGTATAAAATGAAATAGTCCATGATTTTCATCAGCTTATATTACATGTTATTATATCTTAGAAGACCCATAACACTTACTAGAAATGGAGAAAAGCAACAATAGAATGATTCTCAACACCTGATGGGAAGTAGTGACTGGAGGAAAATAATGCAGCACAGAGGAAGAGTCACCCCTGTTTTTGTTTTTCCTTTATTGCTGGAGCCCCAACCAAGTCAGCATTGTAAATGATGATGACTTATTATCTGGGAAAGGAGAGTCTCCAGGAAACAAGGTATCTGTTATCTGTAGGCTTACATGAATAAAATTTCTCTATTTTGAGACAGAGCTTTTAAGTGAGCCTTGTAGCTACCCTTAGGAAATGCAAACTATTCAAATTACCAGGCTTCATATGAATGAGGGCAATGTTTCTAAAATGTCCTAAGGTCCTTCATATCAAGAAAAAACTTTAAACATAGGAACTGAAAACAAAACGGAAAAAATATGAGCTGCCTATCTATTTCAGTGAGTCTAGTCTAACCTAGCACCTAAAAAAATAAGCATCAACACTGGCTTCCTCATTTGTATTGCAAATTTCATGTGCAAATACCTTTTGAAAAATGCTGGTATTCTGGGAGTTTAAGTCCTATCAATTCTTTTATTTGATTACATTTTAAGCTCCATAATGTGTCATCTAACCAAGTAATCACTGTAGCATCGCTAGTGGGAAATAACAAGTTAGAGAATTATACAGAAGCCAATGTAATAGCCCCACAGAGCATGAAGAAAACAAACAAATCAGGATAGGATAATCAATTTTAGGTAACATAAAATGCTAATGTTGTCCCCATAAATAAGAATCCCTTTCCATTGCTTTGCATTGTGAACCCTATGACTCATTTCATGTGCTTTTGTTGTTTATTTTAAAGTAGGATTGCCATTAGAACTTTGCTAAAAAGAATAATTGTTTTTAGTTTATTTTCATAAAAGTAATTACACTTCATGGTTTCTTGTTAATGCATCACACAAAACGATGGTGGGAGGGGAAATACTTAGCAAACATTTAATTCAAGATGTTTTAAAAATAGCATCATTTGCACCCAAGGATTACTCAGATAACATGCAGCGAATTAATCATTTTTTAAAAAACAACAACAAAAGAAATTGAAGGAAAATGGTGCTCTTTCTTTTCAGCTCTTGAGCTGCAGGGCATTATTTACATACAAAATAGGTGTTAGTATCTTATTATCATTTTCTAGTTCCTTCAGAAACCTTACTGAAATATAAGAAAAATTCACATTTTAAAGTTCCAGGCCTTGGAAAGTTGTCCACTGTGATCCTGAATGGAAAAGGAGCTAAAATCAGTCACAGTTTCTTGACCTGGGTTAAATGTTGTGTTTCCCCATGTATAAGACACACCTTAACTTTGGGGCCCGAAATTTGAAAAAAAAATGTATTTCATAAAGTTATTGAACTCAAGTTTTATTCATCATAAAATTTATACAACTCCTCATCACTGTCAAAACTCCCATCCATTAGCTTGTCCTTATCTGTGTTTGATGACAAATCACTGTCTTCATATATTGCCTCATCCTCAGTTCCATCTGTGGCAAGCCTGGTGCATGTAGACATGCTTAGTCCATTCTGTTTCACGAACTTGAAGCACCATTGTGTCCTCTTTTGAAATCAGTAATTTCTTTTTCATCAGCAATTCTTCTTGCCTCATGCCAAACCATCTTTGTGGACACAGGAATTCCAATTGCCCTTTGTTCTTCAATCCATATCTTCAATTCCCTTTCTAAATCAGGCCATTTTGCTGACTTGCCTCTCATGGCCTTCTTCTGCCATGGCACTTTCAGTAGGGTTTCTTCTTTCTGTAGCCAGTTTCAGATTGTTTTCTCAGTTGGAGGAGGACCAAACTTACATTCAGCAGCACAATTTCCATTCACTTTTGCAAACTGGATCACTTTTAATTTGAATTCAGCACAGTAGCTTTTCTGAGCCATTTCTGGGCAGAAGACGGCAAAACGTAACCTAATATACAGTCAACAAAGTTGAAACAATGAGCGCAAAGACAACAATAGCGAAAAAGTGTGAAATGCAAGTAAAAAAACTACAACCACTGTATAAGAGGCACCCAGATTTTAGACCCCAAATTTTTCGAAAAAGGGTGCATCTCATACTTGGGGAAATATGGTATATTGAATTAAATAAAGAGGAGTATTTTTTCCTAGTGAATTGTAAATTAAGCAACTCTGAAAAAGATATCTGTAAAGAGATGTGTTACATGATTTGGAGAAAAAGCAGAGAGGGACCATCAGGGAAATGTTCCAAGAAAATATATATTTTTCATGGTCTAAATCAACTCCTGTTTTGGAACGAAGGTCGTGCCATTTATATGTTTCTCAACTAATCTTTTTTGGCATACACTGGAGGGATAATTGTTAAATATATCTGATTTGTGGCTGGGATGGGTTTTTGTACTTTTTTGGATGTTTTTGATTTATGGTTCTCCAATTGAAATCTGACACATAGGGCAAGAATGTAAATTGCTTCCTAATCTAGTCACCCATAGATACACAGAAGGAGGTAAAAACTCTTTTAACCCAAAATGTACCTTTACATTTATATGTATGCACACACACATACATATAATTTCTCTTGAAATATATCCCCTACAAGCCTGTGTAGAGTATCGAAAATGAGGAAGTATCATGATATAATGGATGGGGCACTTGAATTGGAGTCTGGAAGATGTTGGTTTGAATCCTGTCTCTGACACTTACTAGATGTGTCACCTTGGCAAGTTATTTAACTTCTTTTGGCATGACTTTCCTCATCTGTAAAAGGGGGGAGTTATAATCAATGACCTCTATGTTCACTTAAGAGTGCTAAATCTATGATGCGATGATGTTGCAATAGCATTTAGACTATGCAATAGACTATGATGAGAATGTCACATAGTATGCTTGTCTGGAGGTATAGCATGGATTCTTACTAGAACTATGTGATACAAGAAGATTCCACCAAGGCAATGAAGGAGGAAGAGAGGAAAGTGATTATATAGTTAGGTCTAGTTCCTGCTGCTTCTATAAGGAAGCATATCCACTTATGTACAGAAAGCAACCTGGATACTCTGAACGAAGCACTACAAATTATATTCTGAAAAGCTAATACTCTGTATGGCAGGATCTTTGAAAATCTTAAATGCTTAGACAACACAATAGCTACTATTTCTTTGCTGTGTGACAGGGTGATAGGTCCAGGACTTTGAATCACATTTAATTTTATTGGTCATTTCTACAATAATAATATTTCCATATATGATATATAATTGATATGATATTTTCTTCTAGCATTTTAAGTTAAATTCTGTATAGCATTTTAGTTATAATGTAATGACATCTGCATCCTCAAAGCAGAGTTGCTCGGTCTTTCCCGATTTCACTCCTCTTTTCTTTTTTTCAGATATTCTGAGCAGCTGTAGTGTAACAACAATGTTACTAGCAGCTGCTCCGGAGGTGTAAGGCCAACACCAGCACACAGGAGGGCTACCAGCGCAGATTCTTTGATCTGCTTTTCTAAGGAAAGCAACTTTAAGGGGTTTATAATCTCACTTTAATTAAACATACATATATCATTCACTTAGTTCAGGGGAAAAAGTCAGCACCTTGAACTTGAGAAAACACAAAAATTACAAGCAGAAATTATATAAATAGAGCAAATAACACAAATCAGCAGACAGAGCTTCTGTCTGTCCATAGCAATACATACGTAGTTACCAGAGAGAGAAGCACTGACATCTTGAGTTTCAAAGCTGGGCGCCCCTTAAAGGCTACCTGGAGCCTCTTCTGGCAAAATCACATGCACACTCTTCCAGTTAGTGAGCCCCAAAGCAAAATGCTAACTTCAGGGTATATATACATTTCTTCAGGGTCAGAGGGCATCACAAGCATGTGACTCAAACTTACATGACTTAGGCTTTCTTGTGACTTAAGCATGTCATCAAAGACTCTTGATTCAATCAAAGACTCTTGATTCAAACAAATGCAGACTCAATCAAAGGTACTTGGTTGCCTTAGTGCTGAGAAGCACTCCAAAAGAAAAAAAAAACAGCAAAAAGTCCCACTTTTCTTGCCATTACAGAAGGCTAGGGAGCCTTCGTAGATACTGATTCTCTCATGCCTATCAGGGCTGAGATCCAAAAGTTAAAGATTTCTAAAGAGACTGGCTTCAAATATGAGAATTAAGGCTTGATACAAATCCCATTTCTATAATAGGTTCATCAAGGTTTCAGAGAATCCTTATGGGAGAGGCATTCTGGGTCTGTGCATGGGGCAAGAGGTTTCAAGGAAATTTCATGGGGAAGAAATGATATTAATGAAGGAGATGGTACTTGATCTTTCTCCTTCTCTCCCACCCCAAAACTAAGTGAAAAGAGATGAGACATGATAACCAGTAGCAAGTCTTGCATCTTATTTGTTCTGTAGCTGCAACCAGGAGAGACACACTCAGCTCTGCAGCTGAGTTAACTGCATGCAGTTCCCTTCACTTTTTCTGGGTGCTAGGATGGTTATGAATAGATATTGATCTATATTCCCTTTAAACCCTGGTCATAACACTGGGGGTGGTGGGGCTTGGATTTCAGCTTTAAAAAGATTTCTGTCTTTGTGTGGGGATAGGACCTGGGGTTGAACAGAATTTGAAGTATGTAAATATATGCAAGTAATACTTGAGCTTTATTAAAGATTTTTACAAATTAATAATCTTGTGAAGTTGAATCAATGAGATACTTGGGTGATGCTATATTTGGGGACAAAGAAATACAGCAACTGGATTCATGTAAACATCAATATATCTTCCAGATTAAGATGAAAGACCTTATCTTAGTAATGTATCTCAGAGGGGATTGAAAACCAATAACTTGGGATTTTGCCTGAAAGAAGCATGAAGACTGACCAACACCCACAATGACTGAAGAGGGATCTCGCTATACATTCTTTGTGTAAAGCTTCTAAATTTACACCTATTGAAATTTGAATGGTAATCATAAAAAGGTGCCATAGCATATTGGAAAGAGCACTGAATATAAAATAATGGAAACTCTTTGAAGGCAGGGACCATTTTATTATTGTTTAGTTTCCTAATTCCTAGCACAGTGCCTGGAAGATAGTAGGTCTTCAATATGTACTTATTGAATTGAAATTAATAACGACATCTGAGTTGAACCTTATCCTACCACTTCATAATCATATGGCTTTGGGAAAGTCAACTCACTTCTTTGAATCTGAGTCTTCTCATCAGTAAAATGGAAATTATGATAATGCTTGCAGGAAGACAAAGATAACATGAAAAGCTTTGTAACTTTATGAAGCTGTAATGTTAATGGAATAGGAAGATCTTTCCCATCCATTAATAGGCCTATGTGACCTGCTTTGAGTTCTGACCGAGCTCACACCTATGATATAGCCTGAGTCACATGGAGCCTGAGTCATGTGGAGCCCATGCTGGGAGGAGCTTGCCAAGCAGGAGGTGAGAGTGAGGCAGAGCTGAGGGAGAGAAGTTAGCATGAGTGAGGGAGAGAAGAATTTTCCTGGGGGAACTTGTTTGTGGGGAGGCCTAACTTAAATAATGCTTGAGACAGGTGCTCCCTGGATTGGTGATTTGTACAAACTTTTTTTGTTAACTTGGTGGATTTTGCTTTCTGGTATCTGAATAAATATTTTGGTTTTGCCTTTGAGGAAGAGAGTTTATTATTATATTTTGCCAATCTACCCTGGAAATACATCTGCATGTTCATAGCAGCTGCTGTGGGTATCACATTGGCTTTACAAAAGCACAATATGAGCTTTTTTTTGCCCAGGTGATTCTGATTCATAGGGTAAAAGTCGAGAGGCAATGGAGAGCAAACAAATGTCACTAGGAAGAAGCACTTCTTACAGATGGCTGCTTTTGGTTGTTTCCATAGAAGGAAAATGCCTCTGGTTACTATTGCATTACAGATGCAATTATTACATTGCAGATGGGTTGATGATTTGTTTATTTTTCAGTTGATACAACATAAAGGAGAACTGCCCCATATTTTTGCTCTACTTCAGTCTGAGCCATAATTAGCAGGACATGAATAGGACTTTGCCCAAAGATCTCAATCTACTGTCCTTGGGCAGGTGAATTTTCTCCCCACAGCAGTGACCATTATCCATTAGCTCCATAGTGGACTGCTAGGCTGTACTGCTGCATAGCCTTTTTGAAACTTTCCCTTCCAGGATCTCATAACTATGGCACCCTTCTTGGGGT
Organism: Phalanger gymnotis; assembly: GCA_028646595.1. NCBI lineage: Eukaryota > Metazoa > Chordata > Mammalia > Diprotodontia > Phalangeridae > Phalanger > Phalanger gymnotis. Next base: position 2,216 of record JAQQSZ010012264.1, on the reverse strand, counting down.
ACCTACCTTACCTCCTGAGCACTGAGGGGCAGAGGGTGAAAATGCCTCCTCTGCTGTAGCATTTAAACCCAGTTAAGCTATCTTATGCACTCTACCCTCTACAGTTGTTTTTGTTCCAGGTGAATGTATTCCTAGTTATGGTTCTCATATGACTGTGCTTGTGATATAACTACCACATCTTTTTCTTTTTGTGTAACTCTTTTTTATTAAGGTTTTTTATTTTCAGTTTACAACACTCAGTTCCACATGATCCTGAGTTCCAGATTTTCTTCCTCTGCCTCCCACCCTACCTCCCGAAGATGGCATGGAATCCAATATATTTTCTACATATAACTTCACATTCAACTTATTTACACAATAGTCAAGTTGTAAAGAAGAATTATTACCAATGGAATGAATTGTGAGGAAGAAGAAACAAAACAAAACAAAACAAAAAAACAGAAGAGAGAAAAAACAAAAGAAAAAAAGGAGAGCAAACAGTTTGCCTCAGTCTGCATTCAGTCTCCATAGTTCTTTCTCTGGATGTAGATAGCTCTCTCCCTCCTGAGTCCTTTGGAGTTGTCTTTGAACCTTGTATTGCTGAGAAGAGTGAAGTCTATCAAGGTTAGTCATGACAGAATCCTTGTATCTGTGGTTGTGTATAATGTTCTCCTGGTTCTCCTCTGCTCACTCAGCATTGTATTGTGTAGGTTTTTCCAGGTTATTATGAAGTCCGTATCTTCCCCATTTCTTATAACACAATAGTATTCCATTACATTCATATACCACAACTTGTTCAGCCATTCCCCAATTTATGGGCATCCCCTTGATTTCCAATTCTTTGCTACTACAAAAAGAGCTGCTATAAATATTTTTGTACATATGGGTCCTTTTCCCACTTGTGTGATCTCTTTGGGATACAACCCTAGAAGTGGTATTGCTGGGTCAAAGGGTATGAACATTTTTATAGCCCTTTGGGCATAGTTCCAAATTGCTCTCCAGAATGGCTGGATCAGTTCACAACTCCACCAGCAGTGTAACAGTGTTCCAATTTTCCCACAAATTGACCAAAGGTTTATCAATTTTATTGTTTTATTTTTCATAAAACCAGCTCTTGGTTTTATCAATTCAGTAGTTTTCTTGATTTCAATTTTATTAATCTCTCCTTTGATTTTCAGTATTTCTAATTTGGTATTTAATTGGGGATTTTCAATTTGTTCTTTTTCTAGCTTTTTCAGTTGCATGCCCAATTCATTGATCTCCTTTTTCTCTATTTTATTCATGTAAGCATTTAGAGATATAAAAACTTCCCCTAAGAACTGCTTTTGCTACAAACCATAAGTTTTGCTATGTTGTCTCATTATTGTCTTTCTCTTGAATGAAGTTATTAATCGTTTCTATGATTTGGTCTTTGGCCCACTCATTCTTTAGAATTAGATTATTTAGTTTCCAATTAATTTTTAGCTTATTTTCCCATGGCTCTTTGTTACAAATAATTTTTATTGCATCATGATCTGAAAAGGATGCTTTGACTACTTCTGCCTTCTGTACTGGATTGTAAGGTTTTAATTCCCTAATACTTGGTCGATTTTTGAATATGTGCCATATACCGCTGAGAAAAAAAGTATATACCTTTTTATCCCCATTCAGTTTTCTCCAGAGGTCTATCATATCTGCCTTTTCTAAAATTCTATTGACCTCCTTAACTTCTTTCTTGTTTTTTTTGAGGTTAGATTTATCAAATTCAGAGAGGGGAGGTTGAGGTCCCCCACTAGTATGGTTTTGCTGTCTATTTCTTCCTGTAATTCTCTTAACTTCTTAAGAATTTGCCTGCTATACCACTTGGTGCATATATGTTAAATAATGATATTGCTTCATTGTTTATGGTGCCTTTTAGTAGGAGGTAGTGTCCTTCCTTATCTCTTTTAATTAAATCTATCTTTACTTTTGCTTTGTCTGAGATTAGAAATGCTACCCCTGCTTTTTTTACTTTAGCTGAAGCATAACATATTCTACTCCAGCCTTTTACCTTTACCCTGTGTGTATACCCCTGTTTCAAATGTGTTTCTTCTAAACAGCATATTGTAGGATTATGGTTTTCAATCCATTCTGCTATCCACTTCCATTTTATGGGAGAGTTCATCCCATTCACATTCACAGTTGTGATTACTATCTGTGTCTTTTTCTCCATCCTGTTTCCCCCCTGTTTATGCTTTTGTTTCTCCCTTTCCCCTTCT
>JAQQSZ010012263.1:0-12054 GCA_028646595.1 Phalanger gymnotis | reverse complement strand
GGGTTAGTCTATTCTTTAAGGTATTATTTTCTTCAGTATTTTTTTGGTTCTCCTTTAGCAAGTCATTGACTTGTTTTTCATGGTTTTCTCACATCACTCTCATTTCTCTTCCCCATTTTCCTTTACTTCTCTTACTTGCTTTTCCAAATGCTTTTTGAGCTGTTCCATGGCCTGAGCCCAATTCATATCTTTCTTGGAGGCTTTTGATGTAGGCTCTTTGACTTTGTTGACTTCTTCTGGGTGTATGATTTGATCTTCTTTGTCACCAAAAAAGGAATCTAGAGTTTGAGTTTGAGTCTGAGTTTGTTTTCACTACCTGTTCATGTTCCCTGCCAACTACTTGACCCTTGAGCTTTTCGTCAGGATATGAGTGCTTGTAGAGTAGCGAAGCTTTGGGGTCCAAGCTCTGCTGTTTTCAGAGCTACTTCTACTCCACTGTCACCCCAGGCTCTGTCACAGCAGTGCTCCTCCTCTCCCAAGAACCACCAACCAGGAGCTCAATTCAGATCCAAGCAGGGCACAGCAAGAGAATCTGCCTTTGTCTCCACAAAGTGCTCCTTGCACTCTTTGCATTCCTGCTCTGATCTGCTGCTAGATTCCTCCCAAGTTGTGAGCCTGGGACTTGGGAAGCTGCTGATGCTGGCACTCTGGAGGCAGCCTCAGGAGCATCTTGCTGCTGCTACTGCCATCTCTGCATGACCTCCTCCACCCCCAGAGCTGGCAGCTGGACCTCTCTGAACTCAATCCTGCAGTTTCCCCCTAACCTGCTCTTTGGTGTTTGTGGGTTGAGAAGTCTGGTAACTGCCATAGCTCACTGTTTCATGGCCCCAAGGCCTCTTCCGGCTGGCTGACTATGGCTCTGGTCTGTCCCGGTGCGGCCCATGCTGGCTGCCCTCTGCTCTCAGCACCATGTGATAGACTCTTCCTGGTGACCATCCAGGCTCTCCTGGGCTGGAGATCTGTTTCCCTCTGCTATTTCGTGGGTTCTGCAGCTCTAGAATTTGTTCAGAGCCATTTTTTACAGGTGTTTGGAGGGATTTGGCGGGGGGAGCTTCAGCAAGTCCCTGCTTTCCTGCCACCATCTTGGCTCCACCCCCTATCAAGAAATTATTAAGGAAAACTGCCCTTATATCTTAGATACAAAGAGTAAAATAGAAATGAAAAGAATCTAGCAATCACTCATTAAAGATATTCCAAAATGAAAACTTTCAAGAATATTATAGCCAAATTCCAGAGCTCTCATTTCAAGAAGAAAATATTACAAGCAGCCTGAAAGAAACAATTCAGATATTATGAAACCACAATCAAGATCACACAAGATTTAGTATCTTCCTCATTAAAGGCTTAGAATATGATATTCGGGAAGGCAAAGGAGTTAGGGTTACAGCCAAGAATAAGCTACCTACCAAAACAATATAATTCTTCTGGGGAAAAATAGACATTTACTGAAGTACAGGACTTTCAAGGATTCTTCATGAAAAGACTAGAGCTGAATGTGAATGTTATGAGCTCACCCATAAAACAGAAGCAGATAGCAGAATGGATAAGAAAGCATAACCCAACAATATGTTGTGTACAAGAGACACACTTGTGTGACAGAAAGACACACACAAGAGTTGAAATGAAGGTCTGAAGTGGAGTCTGTAATGCTTCAGCTGAAATGAAGAAGGCAGGGATGGTAATCATGATCTCAGACAAGCAAAAGCAAAAATAGATCTAATTGAAAGAGATAATCTGGTAAACTACATTTTACTAAAAGGTACCAGAGACAATGAATTAATATAAAAAATTTTTTTACAGCAATGTTCTCTGATAAAAGTCTCATTCATCAGATATATAAAGAACTGAGTCAAATTTATAAAAATAAGAGTCATGAATTGATAAATGGTCAAAGGACATGAACAGGTTGTTTTCAGAAGGAGAAATCAAAGCTATCTGTAGTCATTTGAAAATTACTATTGACTTAATAACTACTGATTAGAGAAATGTAAATTAAAAGAACCCCGAGGTAATACTTCATGCCTATCAGAAATGACACATGTTGGAGGAGATGAGGGAAAATAGGCCCACTAATGAACTATTGATGGAGTAGTGAACTGGTTCAACTGTTCTAGAGAAGAATCTACAACTATTCTCAGAGGATATAAAACAGTCCTACTAGGTCTGTTCCCCAAAGACATCAAAGAAAAAGGAAATGGACCTATATGTACAAAAATATTTATAACAGTTCTTTTTGTGATGACAAAGAATTAGAAATTGAGGGGATGCCCATCATTTGGGGGATGGCTGAACAAGTTGTGGTACATGATTGCAATGGAATACTATTGTGCTATAAGAAGTGAGAAGGAGGGTGGTTTAAGGAAAAAAAAAAACAAGGCAAGACACATATGAACTGATGCAAAATGAGGTGAGACGAACCAGAAAATCAGTGCGCACAGTAACAGCAATCTTGTAATGATGATAAACTGTAAAAGACTTGGCTACTCTGATCAAACAAAGTCTGAAGGACTCATGACAAAAAAAAGCTATTCACCTCCAGAGAGAGAACTGGCAAACTCAGTGCAAATTAAAATATAAATTTTCCGCACTTTTATGTATTTTCTTTTGCTTTTTTTGCAGTATGGCTAATATGGAAATGTTCTGCATGATTTCACATTATAATTGATATAATATTGCTTGCCTTCTCAGTGGGTGGGGCAGGGATGGAAGGGCAGGAGAGAATCTGGAACTCAAAAGTAAACAAGAAAAGAATGGTAAAATATACAAATAAATAAATTTTAAAAAGAATATTTTGAACAAGAAGAGGGTACGAGCAGGGGATAGACACGAGTGATGTCATCGTGATTGAATTTGACAATTGATCAATGGGAGGACAAGGGTCATTCAGGGATGACATCGATGTTTTGGGTCTGTGTGACTGGGAAAGTAGTGGAACTAAAAAAAAGAAATGGAAAAGTTAAGACAATAGTACTTTTTTGGGGGAGGAGAGGTGAATTCAGTATAAGATACGTTTCATTTGAGGTGAGAAGGTGAACTGCAAGTATAGGAAATCATTCTACTAATGACAATGATTGAGTGACTCCTGTTTGTAGAGCTTCATGCTACTTAACCTGGGACAAGTCACTTAACTTCATTTCTTAATTTTCCCATTTGTAAAATGGAGACACTAACAATTGCCCCCATCTATTTCATAGGCTTTTTTGTTACATCAGAAGTATTTAAAAGAGCTTTGAAAAAATATAAAGAGCCATTCAAATGTAAACCTCCATCTTGTCTTTTCCTTCCAGTCCAGGGATGATAGATTATGAGCTGAGAGGAAACTTGGTGGTTACTTAAGTCCAACCCTCTTTTGTTATTGATGAGGAAACTTAGATGCAGAGGAGTTAACTAAGTTGCACAAAGTAGTCAATGGGAGAAGCAGAATATTAAGCCAGACCTCGGATTGCAAATCTAGCACACTCTCTGCTTCATTTCTTTCTCTTCTTTCCTTGTCTTCTATGAACTTGAGACACTAGAACCGTCCCTCCCTTCTGCTGGGCCTAAGTTTTTCTTCTACAAAACAAGGCAATAGACTAGAATCTAGTGGACCTAGTCTAATTAGATCACCTGGTGATCGCTAAGGTACCTCTTAGTTATGATATTCTATTTGTCTGTATAACTAGGATTGAAAATAAACATGGAAAAATCTGTTCATGGAGTTCAACCAGACTGATGTAATCTTTTGGCTCAAATGAATTTCTTGGCTAGTTTGTGGGTGAAACCAGGTCATCAGGCAGTTTACTCCCTGGTATGCTTAACTGGATGGTTGACAATGAATGAATGAATGAATGAATGAATGAATGGATAAATAAGTGAATGGCTACTTACCTGTCTGATTCTGGCATAAAACAAACAAATAATTAGGAGTGCAAAATGAAGAATCTGAAATGACTTCAGGGACTTACCCAATGAAAAATGACAGAAGGAGAGAGGAGAAACCTCGCTTAGCAAATCATTCACTTTTTTGTTGTTGTTGGTATGGGAAAGCTCTAGGTGTTAGCTTTGTTCTCTGAACCAAAAAGAAGCAGGTCTTAGGCAGAGTGCAGTAGTGAGGAGTAGGAGGAAATTTCTAACTAGGCTCTTCATACAAGAGGAGTGTGTCCCTCCCCCAACACACATGCACACAAATACATGTGCCCCACCCCACAAGTACAGAGCAAGCACCACAGAGCCATAACTTAAATAAGGCAGATGGAATTATCGCCATTATCAAAAAATGCATGGTGCTGGGGAGGTCTCAGAGCTGCCATCTGGACTGGAAGTTAGTTATTGGTGTGGGTGGGGATGCTCAGGTTGTATCTGCAAAAAAGGTTACTAAGGTGCAGCTACCATCTATTGAGTGGAGAAGAGCAAAATCCAGCTGGCTGTGAAGTGTAGCCATGGGATGCAAAAGCAGGAGAATATTGTGTGAACCTTATTTACAGATCAATAGATAATCTTTTCTGCACAAAAGGTCTGTTGGAGGAAGGCAGAGCAGTAAAGAAGGAAATGTTACCTGTAAACACAACATTTTTTTTAATCCCACCCAGATGAACCCTTTTATGTTTGTTCCTTCTGTTTGTCGAATTTCTTTATTCATGAGTTTTGAAAAAGCACTTCAGATTTCTCAGTGATCTGTGGAATGCGTAGATGAACAGCCCTGATTTCTGCCTTTCTTTAGTTCTAAGCTATCAAATGATCAGCATGAAATGGAATCAGAGATGAGAATTCTGGCACAACATTTTTAAGTAAAGAAGTGCATCCTGATTAGGAGACTGAAATAAAATATTGCCTTGCCCTTAAGTTCTCTAATTTCCTGTTATAGGACTGGGATCATAAACATTTATCCTGCATTCCAGAAGCCCAGTCCTACCCTACTGCCCTTCTGCCTTGTCTACTTTGTATTTTTCTTTGTCTCCAAGGAAGTAATACATCATCCCAAAGGAGTGGACTTGTGAAATCTTAGCTGTTGATTATATGAGGCAAATGATACTTATTAATTCCAAAAATTCCTTAGCCACCTGCAGAGCTCAAAAGTACCTAGTAATCCACCCCCATGCTTCCTTCTCCATCACCAGTGGAAGACCTATGTTACCAGCTTTCCAGACATTTTCCTTTGTTAGTCAATCAATGAGGTAATGCAACTAATAATGGTTGTTTATGGTATTACACAGAGTACAAGCACCAGATATTAAGTATTTATTAAGTACCCACTATGTTCATAGCATTGTATAAGAGGATTTAGGGAATACAAGAGATGGTTGGTTCTGATACCTCATATGTACCTTCTCTTGCTTCTGAGACATTTAAAAATTCTTAGTCTCCTTCCTTCAAGGTTCAGTTGAGGTACAACCTACACAAGGCAGTTCTTCCTCCTCCTAAGTATTAATATTCTCTAATATGAACTATTTTGTATTTGCTTATTTGTGGACCATATTGTGCCCTCCAGTAGAATGGAAACTCTTTGACTGAAGAACCTATTTTCTTTTCTTATTCAGACACCTAATACAACCCCTAAACATTATAATTAATAGATCTTTATTGATTTAAATTGAATTGAATTTTCTTCTGAATGTTCCTGGCAACTGTCCCAACTTTTCAACTTTTATTGCTAACAATCTAGTTAAAGCCTCAATTACCTCTTACTGGTAGTACTATAATAGCCTGCTAACTAGTTTCCTTGAAATGATCGTGACCAATTATTTGTGGTGACAAAGTCGTGTGATAGTAGGGAGGATGCTAATGTGTCAACGGTGTTGTCTGCTTCTGAAATTTTATATGATCCAATGTATTCTTTGTCATCTGTCCCTGGGAGGGAGGCCTATAAGTCAGCAGTCTAAGGTCAGAAATGCCATGGTTGTGCCTGGCTTGGGAAATTTCAACAAAAAAGATACTTACCTAGGCTCTTATACTCTGAACTGAAGGCTAGAGAAGCAGATTCTGGAGGGCTGAGATATAGCAGCTTGACTTTTGTAATCCACAGCCAAGATAATTGGAACTAAGTTAATATCAAGATGATGACCAGATAAAAACTCGGACAGGACATAATCTAAGAAAAGTAGTCCTAGTGTTTTGTAGTTGGTATATAGGACCAAGATTAAAACATAAAAAACCTTGTAACACAGTAAACTTTACCCTTTCCATCTGTATTGCCTAATTCCCCACTCCAGTAGGTTTCTATCATAATTCACTATAGGAAAACTTCTTTAAAATAATCTAAAATATTGGTGTGCTGACACCTGAGAAGAGAAGAAAGGGAACAGGAAAGAGGGAAACTTACAGACCATAACACCAAATGAGTGCTGTGTGGTAGAGAATGTAGTAAAGTTTTGGGAAATGGTAGTGATCACTTGGAACCAGAAATATCACTAGTAGGTATATACCCCAAAGAGATCAAAGGAAGAGGAAAAGGAACCATGTGTCCCAAAATATTTATAGCAGCTCTTTTTACAGTAGCACAGAACTGGAAACTAATGGGGTAGCTATGAGTTTGGGAATGTCTGGACAAATTATGGTATATGAATATAATGGGATACTATTGTGATGTAAGAAACACCAAAGGGGATAGTTTTAGAGAAGCCTGGAGAGACTTGCATGAACTCATACAGAGTAAAATGTGCTCATTTTATAGGAGCACAGGAGAATAACTTATACAAGTAAAAATAACATTGTATAGACAACTTTGAAAAGATTTAAGAATACTTATTAATGCAATGACTAACCTTGATTCCAGTATGGTGAAACATGCTACTCAGAGAAGTAATGGATTGGGGGTACATATGGAGACATATCTTTTTTGAATGTAGCCAAAGCAAGAATTTGTTTTACTTGAGTATCAATATTTGTTACAAAGATTTTGTTTTGTTTTTCTCAGTGGAAGTTGGAAGGTAGGAAAGAAAGAATATGGATTTTTGTTAATTAGAAAAATAGCAATAACAAATAAATGGTGCCAATGAAAACCCTGTACAAGGACTAGCCATATGGGTGCTGAGCTGTCTCATATAAAAATAAGACTAAGGGATATCAAGGGTACCCTCCCCTGGTACCCTGTGATGCACCGTGATGCCCATCACTGGTCTTCTTGTTTTTAATCATCTTTTCAATTCATCCTTCATACCACTGAGATTTATTCTTTAATTCAGCTTTCTTATCCCATTACTTCTTTGCCTCTGTTGAATTCCCAACCAGCAATTAATGATCAAATAAATACATGGTAGAATGGACAATGGATTTGCAGTTAGAAGTCCTGAGTTCAAGTTGCAGCTTTACAAATTACTGATGACCCAGGATAAGTCACGTTGCCTCTCTAGATCTCACTTTCCTCATTTAAAACAAAGAAGAGAAATGGGAGCTTAGACCTGATAATCTCTAAGGTGTTTGTTTACCAGTGCTAAAATATATGTTCTAAAATAGGACTTTCTCTATGATCTTTCCCTTTCCTGATTCTCTTATTGGTAACTGCCTGCTTCCCACTATCTCCTCCCACCCCATGTACTCAGTTTCACACCTCTCAAATGCACTTATTTATCACAGATAGATAAAACTTTTATTAAATGCTTACAATGTTCCAGGCACTGTGCTAAGCACTGGCTATATACATAAAAAGCAAAGAAGGTAGTCTTACCCTCCAGCAGATTGCATTCTAATGTTAATAAAATCAATCATTATATCAGACCTGCAATCAACAAGCACCTACTGTGTTTTAGCCACTGTATTAGGCAATAGGAATATAAATACCAATATGAGAAAGCACCTTTCCTCAAACAACTTACAATCCATTGGCAGGCGAAATGAAGGAAAAATAAGAAGTTATTATTAATGTATGGGAAGCTAGGTGGCGTAATGGTTAGAGCTCTGGGGCTGGAGTCGGGAAGACCGAGGTTCAAATCTGGCCTCAGACACTTACTAGCTGTGTGACCTTAGGTAAATCACTTAACCCTATTTACCTCAGTTTCCTCATCTGTAAAATGAGCTGGAGAAGGAAATGACCAACTACTCACTCCAGTATCTTTGCCAAGAAAGCCCCCAAAGGGTCCATAAAAAGTCAGATATGACTGAACATGACTAAACAACAACATTAATGATTCTAAGGTAGTGAACCTAGTTGGTTGGAAGAATAATTGTGTCTTCATAAGAAATACTGAAGCTTACAGTAGGAATATAAGGTTTTTAGGGAAAGATAATGAATTTATTTTTTGATATATTGAGTTTGAAATATGTGGTAGACATCCAGGTGCAGATGTCAACCATGCTGCTGGTAAGATGGAATTAGTTTATGTTTTTTCTTTTCTTATTTCCCTACTAGACACTAGGGTATTAGCTAACCCTATTTTTCTTGTAGATGCTAGAGGACTCCTGTGATGCACTGTATATAGTACGTTATACCTTAATACTAGTCAAAAGAATGATTGAATTCTGTTTTAAGACTTATGCCCTCAGGCCCAGTTTCAAGAGTTAAGGTTGGTATTAGCCCAGGGTTTATGTTCATATCTAGCCACTGCAACTCAGGATGACAGAAGCTTGGGAGCTGAATAAATGTGCCCCAATTTACTCTTACCTAATGAGCAGGCAGTTTGATGAGAGAGCAAGCACAGTGACTTTGCTGATGGGAACAGGACCAGGGTGGGACATGCATTAATATATCTCTTCCCTGAAATACAGGGCTATTATTGAAGAAAATAAAATGCGGTGAGTGCATTAAATATGTATATGTGGGTACATATATGTATGTATACATATATATACACATAATACACATTTATATATTTGCAGAATAAGGTGGAAAGAATTCTTGGGGTCAAGGTTGAATAGTAAAGCTACTGGAATCTATCTGACTAAGACTTGTAAGATGCATCTCATTAACACCAAATTATAGCAGAGTCCCTGTGGAGCCGCATGTGACAGTCCCATTAATGCAAATGGCATTCATTATGATGACTGTTGTTTCAAGTGAAAGTAAAAGGAAATCATATTAGAGGGAATTACTCATTAAACTGCAGAGCTTAAATAAAAGCCATTGCTAAGTAGGCCACCGGGTGGAGTACAGGGTTACCAAGGTTGGCTGCTGCTGTCCTTGTTAGACTCAGACTGGTCTGACTTGATTATAGGGAGGGAGTTGGGGATAAGGTAAAAATGTCTTACAGGTATCGGAGGCTTGGGAGATTCCAGAAGGCCTCAGGGTCAATGAGCACCAGGTTGTTGGCTTTTTCAATTCTTCTGTCAAAGAGAAATGAACATTGAAGAGATTTCTTCATCATTTCATATTTTTTAAAATAAACTCTGAGGCTATCTGATAGCTTAGAAAGCTGCAAACTTTTTGTTGCTAAAATGGCCTCAGTAAGACATGGCTCATTCATTCATTCATTCATTCATTCATTCATTCATTCATTCACAAGCATTTCTTTATGAAGTACATTGTGCTCAGTTTGTATAGAGACCATAATTTATCTCTTTGTGCTAAGGAGGAAAAAAAGCTAATTACAGCCTCTATTCTACCTGACTCAAACCACAGAGGACGTAGAAGACAGAGCTGGGGGAGGAGTATGGAAGAGGTGCTAATCAGAGCACCAGCTTTGCTGATAATATTCACCCCCAGAGAACAGGTAAAGGAAGAAGGAGTGAAGAAGAAGAAGAAAGAGATGGCGAGAGAGAAGGGAAGAGAGTGAGAAAGAAAGGAAAGGAGAAGAGAGGAAAAGAGAACAATGAAGAGGAAGACAGAAAGGTTGAGAAAGAAAGAATGAAGAGAATGAAGAGATGGCAGGGAAGGGAAGAGCAGAGGATAAAAGTCTTGGCCCTTTTATTTTTAAACCTGAAAATTGTTTAGCAACAAAATCCCTCAATAAACCTCCATTAGACAATATTTTCTACTCACCTTGGACAGAGGCTGCTATTTTTTTTCATAAAAAAACCCCATGAGGTTTAACTCCCTTGTTAACCTGGTCGTTGTCCTGATCACCAGCTCAGAAGAGAAAATGTCTAACGCCCCACAGAAAATGATTGTCATATCCCCTACTTGCTGGATCAATGTATATTTACATTGATATTCTGTTAATTACTTTCTCCTTGTTTCATTAGTTTTTATGTTGCAATTACCTGTGGCTGCACAGAACCCCAGACCAGGCAATTAATCATTTCAAGCACAACAGGCATGCTATTGGGGAGGGAAGTGGGGGTGATGACAGCACTAGGAGATGAAAGAGTGGTTCCTGTAATTGGCAACCCCGCTGAACCTCAGATAGGGTGGCAGCTCCTCTGAGTCAGCAGTGGGAAGAACTCCTCTCTAGTTTCCTGTCCACATTTCCTGTTAGAGCCGTATACCCACTAGCAGTAAGGGAGAGACCATAACCTGAGAAGAGAAAAGAGCCTGAGAGGATTTGGAGAAAGGAAAGAGGGAATGAGGTGAGGCGAACAATGGCAAAGGTCAAGTACAAAGGGAAACAAATCATAGGTTCTTGACTTTTAGCACATTGTATTTCTTTTTACTTTTTTCCCCCACATTTATTTATTTTTAATTTATTGAAAAGAAAAATCATTTTCCCTTTAGATTACACTGCCTAGTTTGCATTTCTATTATGGATCTTGGTCATGACTGATTGATAAGGGAAAACTGGATGTTCCTGTATGTGGACAATAACATTCTGATAGCAGCCAGATCCAGAACACTATAGGTCCCTCTCAATGATATCCATGGATCCTTAAAAATGTTGGCCTAGAAATCCACACAGGAAAATCTAAGCGAATGATGAATACCCATTGTACAGATTATGACAATCAGTTGGAAGTCTAGCCCATTGAGTTAGCTCATCAGTATGTGTATACATATATATATATATATATATATACATATATATATATACACACACACACACATATGCATATACACACACACAGATATATATATATATACATATATATATATACACACACACACATATATATGCATATACACACACACAGATATATATATCTGAGACAGACCCTGCAAATAAACAATAAACTTAGCCCAGAATAGGCTAGGAGGAAGAGAGTGGATTGGGTGGAATTTTGGGAAATCTAAAAGTATTTTCACTGATTTTATGTTGCTCGCTCTTAGAACAACAACAAATCACTTATCACCCATTTTCCTCTGGTGATTCCATATGGTTGAACTCACAATCTCAGAAGAATTCAAATTGGAGTGACACAAAGAGCAGCATGTGAGTACAAGGAGACAAAAACAAAATATTCACAGATTTGCATGCAAAAAGTGGTACAAAAGAAGTCCTTAAGAGCATGGATAAGCATAGAGGCAGCTATAGGTGGCCCATGTCATAGAGCACCGGACCTACAGTCAGAAAGACCTGAATTCAAAGCTGACCTCAGACACTAATTAGCTGTGTGACTCTGGACAAGTCATTTAACATTTGATTGCCACAGTTTCCTCATCTGTAAAAGGGGGTAATAATTGCACCTATCTCCCAGGGTTGTTGCGAGAATCAAGTGAGATAATATATGTAAAGTGCTTAGCACAGAGCCTGGCACATAAGACGACCTATGTGAATATTAGCGGTTGTTATTATTATTAATGACCAGAAAGAGAGAGCAAGAGATAACAGAATAATCCAAGTGCTGCCCACTCTGTCCTCAAAATATTAAAAGACCTAGAAGAAGGCCTCCAGGAGTTTGGGTAGATGCTCTGAGAAGGATTTGGGGAAGACATAGGCAAGACTCCCATAGGATATGAAAGTAGAAGTGGGTTATGCTCTCTACCTCCAATTGGAAGTTCCAATGCTGATTAAATCAGGGACAAATCAAAGTAAAATATAAAGGAGGAATTTTTAAAAAGTTAGCTGGTTTTTGTCAGAAATACCTCTCCCTCAGTACCTGTCTCTCCATCTTCTTGGTTTTTCTCCCCTTCTTATTCTTTTCCTTTTTCCTTTTCTTTCCTACTCTACCAGGGAGAAATTGTCAAGACCAGAACGGTTTAAAATGTTGTGTTATTGAGGATGTCTACTTCTTGTATAAGGAGACATCTTTGATGCCAGAAAAGCAAAAAAA
>JAQQSZ010012262.1:2500-12055 GCA_028646595.1 Phalanger gymnotis | reverse complement strand
CCCCGGGGTATGAACATTTTTATAGCCCTATGGGCATAGTTACAAATTTCTCTCCAGAATAACTGGATCAGTTTACAATTCCACCAACAATGTAACAATGTTCCAATTTTCCCACCTCCTCTCCAGAATTTATGATTTTCCTGTTTTGTCATGTTAGTCAATCTGACAAGGATATATGTGATACCTAAGAGTTGTTTTGATTTGCATTTCTCTAATCAATAGTGATTTAGAGCATTTTTTTCATATGTCTACAGGTATCTTTAATTTCTTCCTCTGAAAACTGCCTGGTCATATCCTTTGACCATTTCTCAATTGGTTAGTGACTTGTATTCCTATGAATTTGGCTCAAATCTATTTTGGAGATGAGGTCTTTATCAGAGAAACTGGCTGTAAAGATTTTCTCCCAATTTTCTGCTTTCCTCCTAATCTTTGTTGCATTGGCTTTTTTATACAAAACTTTTCAATTTAACATAATCAAAATTATCCATTTTGCATTTTGTAATGCTATCTCTTGTTTGGTTCTTAATTCTTCCATTTCCCATAAATCTGACAGGTAAACTATTCCTTGCTCTCCCAAATTGCTTATAGTATCAACCTTTATTCCTAAATCATGAATCCATTTTGACTTTATTTTGGTATATGGTATAAGATATTGGTCTAAGTCCAGTTTCTGCCATGACATTTTCCAATTTTCTAAGGCGATTTTGTGAAATAGTGAAATCTTAGCTCAGAAGCTGGATTCTTTGGGTTTATCAAAGAGTAGATTGCTCTGGTAGTTGACTACTGCACCTTGTGTACCTAACCCATTCCATTGATCCACCACTCTGTTTCCTGGTCAGTACCAAGTAGTTTTGATGACTGCTGCTTTATAGTACAGTTTAATATGTGGTTTGGCTAGGCCACCTTCCCTAGCATTTCTTTTCATTAATTCCCTTGATATTCTGGACCTTTTGTTCTTTCAGATGAATTTGGTTATTATTTTTTAATTGGAATGGCACTGAATAAGTAAATTAATTTAGGCAAATTTATTTTTCTTCATAGTATTATTGTAATTATTTAAAATGTTTTCTAAGTTCTGCTTACTTGACTTTGCATGGGTTCATAGTTATCTTCCCAGTTTCCTCTAAAATTGTCCAAAATTAATGCAGGAACATGGAAGTTTTACCTCATAGTTATAACATTGGAAAAAAGGGTTTTTTAAAGAAATGATAAATGTTGGAAGGGCTGCAAAAAAGAGACACATTAATGCACTGTTGGTGGAGCTTTTAATTGGTCCAGACATTCTGTAAAATATTTTGGAACTACGCTCAACAAATTCATTCCTTTCATCCTAGAAATTCCATTATAAGACCTATATCCCCAAAGAAATCAAAGGAAGAGGAAAAGGATTCACATGGACAAAAATATTTATTGTGGCTCTTTTTATAATGTCAAAGACCTGGAATGAAAGGGTGCAACCATTAATTGAGGAATGGCTCATCAAATTATAGTATGTGATTATAATGGAATACCATTGTACCATAAGAAATGATGAAAGGGATGTTTTCAGAGAAACTTGGGAAGGTGTAATATGAATTGATACAGATTTAAGAGAGCAGAACAACAAAAACAATTTGTACAATACAACAGCATTGAAAATGCTTCAAATTAAGAATTCTCAGGAATGCAATGACCTGGTGATGAAGCATGTTGCCCACTTCCTGATGAAGAATGACAGTGTTAATGCAGAATGAGATACGAATTTTAAGATATAACCAGTTCTGGAACTTGTTTTGCTAGACTATGCACATTGATTATGAGGATTTCGGTTTTCCTTGTTTTTTCAACCAGGGTAGATGATGAAAAGGGAAGGAAAAACGTTCATTAATTTCAAAAAAACTTATAAGAATAAACATAAATGTCAATATAAAATTATATTAGTATATTCCATCCACAGGCAATTAATAGTTCCAATCATTTGGTCTTCGTTTTTTCTATAAAGTATTTTCTAGTTGTAATCATGAGAGTAATGAATAGAAGACCAAGCCTGGAGTCAGGAAGAATCTTCTTTGTGCAGTCAAATCTGGCCTCAGACATTTACTATCTAGGTGACCTTAACCAAGTCACTTTACTCTGTTTGCCTTAGTTTCTTCATCTAGAAATCGCAAACCACCCCAGCATCTTTGTCATGAAAACCCCAAATAGAGTCACAAAGAGTTGGACATGACTGAAATAACTGAAGAGCAAAATCGTAATCACGCGATTCCTGTGTGTGTATTTGTAAATACACCATATATCCTGTAGATGTTGTTGATGGAATTTATTTTTCTATCTCTTTCTGATGGGTTTTGTTGACCAAAAAAGGCTGCTGAGTTTTGTGGGTTTCTTTGTATTTTGCTACTCTTCTGAAGTTAACTGTTTTATTTAATATTCATTGCATCTCTAGGGATCTATAAGTAAACTATCATTTTATTTGCCAACTGAGTTTCTTTCAAAGTACACCTTAGTACCTTTTCCATAAGGTATTTCTAGAGCCCCCACACCAGTTGTTGGAGCTCTCTCAACAAAATTATTTTCTATTTACTCAATTTACTCTGAATTTAATCTTCATTAGCTTCAAGATACACTAATTTTGGGGATATACTATTTACCTCTCTGTGTATACATTGTTTCACTCTGTACGATGATAGCTCCTAGGGCAAGAGCTATTTAATTTTCATAATAATAATGATGATGATGGTGATGATGATGACACCTAACATTTATATAGTGCTATGTGCCAGGCACTCTGCTAAGAACTTACAATCATCATCTCATTTGATCCTCACAACAACCCTGGGAGGTAGGTGCTATTGTTATCCTCATTTTACAGAGAAGGAAATTGAGAATGATGGAGGTTAAGTGACTTGCCCAGGGTCACATAGCTAGTAAGTATCTGAAGCTCAATTTGAACTCAGATCTTCTTGACTCCAGGCCCAGAACCCTGTACACTGTGTTACCTTGTTGTCTATCCAAAGGTCTTAACATGGTCTCTGGAACATGAAAAAACTCATTAAATGTGTGAATTGATTTAAATTGAATTCTGGCCTAAAGATATGAGTTTCATTATCTACAGGGAAAGTTCTAGAAATCTTTCCAATAGTCAAAGTCAGGAATGTAGTACTACTACTAACTACATACATACGTGTATATGTATATGTGTGTGTATATATATATGTATGTATGCTTGTATATGTGTATTTTTTATGTTTTTGCCAACTTACCATCACTATCTGAAGGGGAGTATAGTTCCACTGTGCCTTCTACCCTTTTTCAAACACATCTTTACTATTGTTTCAACCCTAGAAAACAAAAGTAAGCTACAGTGTGCCAAGAGGAGAGTGACAGGGATAATGAGGGGATGAAAGAGGATTGCTTATGAGAACTGTGGGAAGGATGTGAGATTGTTAAGCTGGTGCAGAAAAGATCACTGTGTTCACATATGAAAGGCTCTCAAGTAGAAAGGATTTAAAACTAGTTTTAGCCAAATTTCGGCCACAGATGGAAGAACTAGAAGCCACTGGGTAGAAGTTGCACAGAAGGAGATTTTGGCCTGTTATTAGTAAAATTTTCCTAATAATTAAAACTGTCCAAAAGTGGCACAGTGGGTAGATTGCTAGGCCTTGAATCAGTTAGACCTGGTTTCAAATACAGCCTCAGACACTCACTAGCTATGTGACCCTGGACAAATCACTTAACCATGTTTGCCTCAGTTTCCTCATCTGTAAAACAAGCTGGAGAAAGAAATGACAAACCACTCCACTATCTCTGCCAAGAAAACCCCAAATGGGGTCAGGAAGAATCGATACAACTTAAATGACTGAACAACAGTGAGTTCCCATCACTGGGAAGATTTTAATGCAGATGTATTCCTTTGTAGGGATTTTGTAGAAATTCCTATTTAGAGCCAGATTTGATCATATGACCTCTAACGTAACTTCCAACCCTGAGATTCTGTGATACACTTTTTAACTTTTAGAATAAACATGAAAATGTGTAGGATTTGTTGATACCGAAAGTTTCATTGTACTAATGCCAAAGTAATATGACAATGTGGTGAAATTAATGAAGGAAGCACATAGAGTTTTGTAATGGAAAATTATAAATTTTAAATTCGTGAATGGAAATCTTTTTTTTTGCAAGCAAAATAGAATTTCAATCAGGAAGACATCATTAGTTTTCAAGTGTATTACTTATCTTAAGGTGAGAAATCTTCCTTGAGTGGATGCAAGGAGAACAACTCTGAATTAACTCCTTGTATTGTAAGAGAGAGAGAGAGGAACACAAAGCAAGATCCTCCTCTTTTAATTAATTAATTAATTTTTATTTTTAGTTTACAATATTCAGTTCCTCAGGTTTTTGAGTTTCAAATTTTCTTCCCCTCCTTCTCTTCCCTTCTCCCCAGCTAAGATGGCATGTAATCCAGTGCAAGTTCTACATATACCTTCATACTAAACATATTTTCACAATAATCAGTTGTAGAGAAGAATTATAACCAATGGAATAAACCACAAAAAAAGAAGAAACGAAACAAGAACAAAAACAACAAAAAGAGAGAGCAAATAGTTTGCTTCAATCTGCATTCAGATTCCATAATTCTTTCTCAGGATGTGAATCACTTTTTCCATCACTAGTGTTTTGGAGTTGTCTTAGAACTTTGCATTGCTGACAAGAGTCAAGTCTATAAAAGTTAGTCCTTACAGAGACCATGTGTCTGTAATCGTGTATAATGATCTACTGGTTCTGCTCCCCTCACTCAACATCAGTTCATAGAAGTCTTTCCTGGTCATTATGAAGTCCGTCTGCTCCTCATTTTTTATAATACAATGGCATTCCATTATATTAATATACCACAACTTGTTTAGCCACTCCCCAATTGATGGGCATCCTACTGATTTCCAAGTCTTTGCCACCACAAAAAGAGCTGCTATAAATATTTTTGAACATACCAGTCCTGAAACACTTGCATGATTTCTTTGGGATATAACCCTAGAAACAGTATTGCTGGGTCAAAGGGTATGCACATTTTTATAGCCCCTTGGACAAAGTTCCAAATTTCTCTCCAGAATGACTAGATCAGTTTACAATTCCACCAACAATGTAACAGTGTTCCAATTTTCCCACATCCTCTCCAGAATTTATGATTTTCCTGTTTTGTGATGTTAGCCAATCTGACAAGTGAGATGTGATACCTAAGAGTTGTTTTGATTTGTATTTCTCTAATCAATACTGACTTAGAGCATTTTTCGTATGCCTATAGATATTTTCAATTTCTTCCTCTGAAAACTGCCTGTTCCTTTCCTTTGACCATTTATCAATTGCAGAATGACTTGTATTCTTGTAAATTCAACTCAGTTTTCTGTATATTTTAGAAAAGATCCCTTCATAATAGATACTGGTTGTAAAAATTCTTTCCAAATTTTCTGCTTCCCTCCTAATCTTGGTTGCATTGGCTTTGTTTGTACAAAACCTTTTTAATTTAATGTAATCAAAATTGTCCATTTTGCATTTCATAACACTCTCTATATCTTGTTTGGTGATAAATTCTTCCCTTCTCCATAAAATCTGACAGGTAAACTATTCCTTGCTCTCCTAGATTGCTTATAGTATCAGCCTTTGTTCCTAAATCATGAACCCATTTTGACTTTATTTTGGTATATGGTGTGAGATATTGGTCTATGCCCAGTTTTTGCCATACTATTTTCCAGTTTTCCCAGCAGTTTTTATCAAATAGTGAGTTCTTATTTCAGAAGCTGGAGTTTTGGGGTTTATCAAACAGTAGATTACTATAGTCATTGACTACTGTGTCTTGTGTACCTAACCTGTTCTACTGATCAACTACTTTGTTTCTTAGTGAGTATGAAGTAGTTTTAATGACTGCTGCTTTGTAGTATAGTTTAATATCTGGTATGGCTAGGCCACCTTCCCTAGCAGTTCTTTTCATTAATTCCCTTGATATTCCGGACCTTTTGTTCTTCCAGATGAAATTTGTTATCATTTTATCCAGCTCTATAAAATAATTTTTGGTAGCTTAATTGGTAGGGCACTAAACAAGTAAATTAATTTAAGTAAAATTGTCATTTTTATTATATTAGCTCAGCCCAGCCATGAACAACTGAAGTTTTTCCAATTAATTAGATCTGATTTTATTTGTGTGAAAAATGCTTTGTAATTGTGTTCATATGAAGTTCCTAGGTTTATTTTGGCAGGTAGACTCTCAAATATTTTACGTCTACAGTAATTTTAAATGGAATTTCTCTTTCTATCACTTGCTGTTGGGCTTTGACCCTCTTTCTTTTAATCATAAACCTCGTTGAAGGTTTCCTGATGCTGTAAGAAAGTATTTACATTCACGATGGAGTTTTATTTTGCCATTTTCCAAAAGTATCACTGCTCCAAAGGAAAAAAAGGTCAAGTGTCTCCTAAATTGAGTTTGCAAACATTTCCATTGTAATTAGGCAGAAGAGGCAAGTAAGAATATTAGCTCCACAGTACAGTAATAGAATAACATAGCTATGGCAAGAAGGGCCCTTGGAGGTCCAGTCCCACCACATTTTACAGATGAAGAAAACTAGGCCCAAAAAGGTTAAGTGGCTTGCCTCCTGTAGTAAGGAATACAAGCCTATTGCTTGACAAAAAATCCTTAGGTCATTTCTGAATTTTAATTTGTACTGAGAAATGAAACTCTGTTCTAATTTAATTCATTATATTTTCTTAAGCAAATATTCGGTGTGCTAAACTATAATTTTATTACTTCTACATAAAGAGTTAAGAATTATAAAATGCCTTTGAATTTATTATTTCTAGGCTGAGACACAAGTCTGAGGATTAATATCAAGTTGAGGGTTAAATTTTACTCCCATGATGGGCCAAGTATTGCCTAAGGCTGCACAGATAATGAAACTGCAAAGGGATTAATAAGGAAACACTTGTGTTGTTATAAACCATATACACTTTCCTTTCTAAGTTCACCCTATGTGACATTAACAAATTGCTCTCTTTCTCTCTCATTGTCCAAATTTCAATATAATATGAGTCTTCCAGTGACCCTGAACCAATAGGACACTAGACAAAATCTTCTCTATTCATAAATGACTATTAAACTTGTTGGAGAGAGCCAAACCTCTTGCAAGGAAAACTGAGGCATTTTATCCTTCCACTCCTCTGTATAGGTAACAGTATACATATATACATACACATATATATATTTTTTCCTGGTAGTAAATACCAAAAACATAGTAAATAGAATGTGAATGTTAAGAAAATTAAAAAGAAAAGCCTAAGGCCACAAAAAGGGATTTCCTAGAAAATATCAATGACACATGGATCCATAAATAATCAAATTTCTTCCACAGGAAAAATGTAATTATTTGGCACTAGTTTATTTTGGCATTATTCTTAAATTTATTTATTTTGTTTTGATGTAATAAACATTTCTCAATGAACATGCGAACACACTCCATCACAAAGTACATTCCCTGAAAAGCAATTTAGCAAGTTTTAATGACAAGGAAGAACATGTTTATCTTTTGACTTTGATAGTATGTAACTAACAAGTTCTGTTGCCTGCCCATATTTTTTATTTACATGTTGGTGTTATTATGTATTGTTTTTTGAGCTGGCTTTTTCACTCTGCATTACTTTCATAAGTCTTTCCATGTTTACCTATGTTCTTCCTATCCCTCATTTCAGCACAGTAGCATCATAGATTGAGAGCTGGAAGGTATCTTAGAAATAATTTATTCCAATTGCTTCATTTTTCAAAGTAGAAAATTTGGGCCTAGAGGAGCCAAGGGATTTTTTCAAGGTCAAACAAGATGTAAATTGCAGAACTTGAATTCTAATTCAAGTCCTTTGATTCTAAGTCTAGCACTCTTTCCCCAAATCTTGTGCTTTCTCTATCAGTGTAATTTGTAATTGTGTTCATTATATAATTTTTTAGGCATGCCCCAATTGTTTGGTATAATATTTTGTTTTATTTTTGAAATTACAAATAAAAATTTTTCTGATAATATTTGGACATGAAGGTCTTTTCTTGTCAATATTATCTTAGGATATAGTCGTGATGAATCAAGTATTTATTAAACCCATACTTTGTGCCAGGTTGTTTTTTTTTCCCTAGAAGCTGAGGATACAAAGAAAAAAAGTTAAAGTTAAATAGTTTATATCCTCAGAGACATTCTATTGGCATATACAACATTTATGCACCCATACATGCATGTGCATGTGTGTGTGTCTTTGTAACAAGGGTCATTCCATGCAGCATGCTCATAGTTGCCTTTTCTGGATCTAGTCAGCCCCATGGGAGAATTGGAGCCTACTTTCAGCCATGTGATAACCTAGCACCAAACAGACATGGCATTTTGGTACATGACAAGCCCTGGATGGTTCCACCTACCTCATGTTAGGGGCAGGAGGTCAAGGTGCTTTGTCAGTTAAAAGAAGGGACAGTTTCTGGTTCATTCTCTCTTATTTCAATACCCTGGGTGGGATCATGTAACTCTAAGACTGCCAGTGAGGGGTTGAGAGAGCTAAAGTTTTCCACTCCAGTATCAAAGTGATTTTATCCACGTGTCAGGTAGTGCAGAGGTGGCATTCAGCTAGGTGAGCTTGTGCCTGGGACCCTAGCTGCCTCTAACACCAAAGAGATAAAAGAAAAAAATTACCAATTCGTACATAAATTTAGTAGTTCTTTTTTGTTAAATGGCTAAATACTAAATAGGTGTCCCTCATTTGGGCAATGGCAGAACAAATTAAGATTTCTATGAACTGATATAAAATCAGCAGAAATAAAGAGAATCTTATATTCAACAACAATACTGTAAAGACAAAAAATTTGAAAGACTTAAGAATACTGATCAAGAATGCAATGATAAACCATGCTTCCCAGAACATGCTACCTACCTCCTGATAAAAAGGTGATGAAAATCAAGAAAAAGACAAACATTTTTGGACATGGCCAGACATTTTTCTCACAAGAATTTTCTTCTCTTTCCATTTTCAAAAAAGAATTTGTTGGGATAGATAGGTGGCAGGAGCCAGTTCCTCCTCTCCTCCATAAAAAAGAGAGAGACCAGGAGAAAGGACGGAAAAAATTACAGACAAGTAGGACAATGTCGAGAGTTAAATGTAGAAATCATTTTATGCCTAAAAAGTAAAGTAAGCTCTTCATAATAGAGATTTGCAATTCCATGGTTAGATTAAGGGGGAAAAGTAATAAATTTAACTCAATACTATAATGCTGGAAATAACATAAGAAATTATCCAGAATATCTGAAAATAGAAAAGAAAAATTACCACCTGAAGGAGATACTAAAATGAAAATTTCCAAGAATATCATAGCCAAATTCAAGAGATTTCCTAAGTCAAAGAGAAAATACTTCAAACAGCCATAAAGAAACCATTCAAATACTATGAAGCCACAGTCTGGAACACACAAGATTTAGCAGATACCATGTCAAAGGAGTGGAGGGCTTGAAAATATGATATCCTGCTATTGTGCTATAAGAAGTGATAAACAAGCAGAGTTCAAGAAAA
>JAQQSZ010012261.1:0-12055 GCA_028646595.1 Phalanger gymnotis | reverse complement strand
TAAGATTTCATATTCTTGGACTCAAAGATCACTGCAGCCATGAAATTAAAAGGCACTTTCTCCTTGAAGGAAAGCCGTGGAAATATAAAATATAAGTGAATGTGATAAAACAAACAAACAAACAAACAAATGAATAAATAAATAAATAAAAATAATAAAAATAAATGAAATAAATAAAATAAAAATAAAACCTATGGAAATATAAAATATAAGTGAAATATGAAAAAAGAAGAGACAAGGTTTATATAGTCAAGGTCATGGTTTTTCCAGTAGCAATATATGGCTATGAGATCTGGACTATAAGGAAAGCTCAGTGCCAAAGAATTGATGCTTTGAATTCTGGTGCTGGAGAAGATTTTTGAGAGTCCATTGGACAGCGAGGACAACAAAGCCATTGGACAGCCAATACTTAACTCAAGCTATTCGCTGGAAGGTCCAATGAAGATGAAGCTTAAATACTTTGGCCACATAATAAGAAGATGAGACTCACTGGAAAAGATATGATGTTGAGAAAGGTTGAAAGCAAAAGGAAAAGGAGGTGGCAGAGAATGAGACAGTGTCATGGAAGCAATGAACATGGAATTGGACAGATTTCAAGAGATAATTACGGATAGAAGGGCCTGGCATGCCATAGTCCATGGGATCATGAAGAGTCAGGCATAACCAACCATACTTCCCAGACTTATTTCACACTGTTTCAACCTGTCCTATCTATATTCTAGACAAAAGTATCCTTCTCTTGATCCTAAATACTTGTTACTGTTCTCTTTCTTTGTTTGCCTTATTGTCTCCTTTATGTCTTTTGAATTGCTATATTCCTGTAAAGTCAAACTTCTGGTTCCTTTTTTTTGTCTTAGGACCTAGCACAGTGCTGGGTATATAATAATTGTGTAATGTATAATGTTTTCCTTCCTCATTTCTACTCCCTGGCTTCTTTCTAGTGTAACTAAAATTCTGCTTATAAGAAAGCTTTCCCATTGCCTCTTATTTCTAGTGTCATCCCTCTGTTGATTATCTCCAATTTATCCTGTATGTAACTAATTTGTCCATAGTTGTTTGCATATTGCCTCAGAAAATTAGACTACATATTTCTTGAGAGCAGAGACTTATTTGCTTTTCTTTGTATGCTCAATGTTGAGCACAGTGATTGGCACATAGCAGGCACTTCTTTAATGTTTATTTACTCGTTGGTAAAGTTAATCTGTTTATTTTTTTCTTCTATAAAGCCTTCTCGCTCTTATGGACAAGTAACTATACCCACCTCCAACCCCACCTAGACCTAGAATACATTAGCATTGTGTTGTGGAACTCTTTATGTCTTATTGTCTCCTATAGTCATTCTATTATTGGTATCTATTACACCAAAAGAGGGCAATTTCAGTGAGAATACGGATATGTAGTAATCTAAACTTTGTAGGCTGTCTGCTAGGAGCAGGTAGGTGGCTCAGTGGTTAGAATTCAGGGCTTGCAGTTGGGAAGACTCATCTTCCTGAGTTCAAATCTGGACTCAGACACTTATGAGTTGTTTGACTCTGAGTAAGTCACTTAACCCTTTTTGCCTCAATTCCCCCATCTATAAAATTAGCTAGATAAGGAAATGGCAAATCATTCCAGTTTCTCTAAGAAATCCCCAAATGCAGTCATGAAGAGTCAGAAATGATTGTAAATGACTGAACAATGACTTTGTAGCTCCTCCATTACTTAGATCAGGAAGGTATGCGCAGTAGTCACTAAATAAAGATTTGGTGAAATTAATAAAATTGAAATGTTCACATTTATATATTTAGTAAGTGGCAAAGTTCATATTAGAACCCAATGGACCTGGCTTCCACCCTGTCCAAAGTACTTTCCAATATATCCCAATATGTATCCAACATATCCACCAAATATAAGAATATAGTGATTAAGATAAGAGGTAAGACTCATTTAAATTATTTCACGTTCTAAATCAATGCTAATCCTAAACTTTCCAAGGAAGAAAATTAAATTCATCTGTAAGAAATAGCTTTTTAGACTGAAGTGTCTTATGATCTAATTGTGTGGCTAGGGTTTCCAAGTAAATGACAGAATAATATGTAATATTACATTTGTCTCTTTTTGGTATAAAATTAATGATAGTTTTCTAAATTACAGCACACACACACACACACACACACACACACACACACACACACACACACAGCCTCTAAGGAAGAAAATTACTTCACTGAGAAATAAATTCTGTAGGACACCTTGAAATAGAATTCACCTCTTCTTACACAGCTTCAAAAACATTAGGGTCATCTTTGAAAGTTTTAATCAATATTTAGAAACTTGAACAAAATAAATCTTCAATTTCTCCTGAAATTAAATTCATTAGTTTCAAGGCTAGAGGTACCCTTAGTATAAAATTTATGCTGAGTATTTCTTTTTTTACTGTTCAATTTTTTTATTTTTAGTTTACAACACTCAGTTCCACAGGTTCTTGAGTTCCAAATTTTCTTCCCCTTCACCCAAGATGGCATGGAATCTGATATGTGTTTTACATATACCTTCAAATTAATCATATTTACATAATAGTCAAGTCATAAGGAAGAACCATGATCAATGGAGCAAATCATGAGAAAGGAGAAACCAAACCAAAAAATATATAGAAAAAAAGAGAGAGCAGATAGTTTCCTTCAATCCACATTCATACTCCACAGTTCTTTGTCTGAATGTAGATAGCTCTTTCTATCCTGAGTCCTTCGGGGTTGTCTTTGAACCTTGTATTATTGCTGAGAAAAGCCAAGTCTATCAAAGTTAGTCATCACAGAATCAATATGTCTGTGGCTGTGTACAATGTTCTCCTGGTTCTGCTCCTCTCATTCAGCATCATATCATGTAGTTCTTTCCAGGTTATTATGAATTCCGTATCTTCCTCATTTCTTATAGCACAATAATATTCCATTACATTCATATACCACAGCTTGTTTAGCCTTTCCCCAATTGATGGGCATCCCCTTAATTTCCAATTCTTTGCTACCACAAGAAGATCTGCTATAAATACTTTTGTACATATGGATCCCTTTCCCCCTTGTGTGATCTTTTTAGGATACATATTCTAAGTATTTCTTACTTCACTGCTCTTTGTCATCCATTTTACATTTATCAATCACCAGGCTGAAGAGCTAAGAACATAAAACAACTTTTGTCTTGATGCATCTTGTAGAAAACTTCTATACATTTATCAATGACTTAATGGTTTTAGAAATCTATTCAGAGAGATTCTAAATATCATGGAAGCAGATTTTTTTTTGGGTAAATCTCATTCCCTAATAACAAATATGACAGATTAGTTTCTTCTAATTGGACATACTTCCCTTTGTATTTTAGTAACATTTGGAGGTTTTCATTTTTCTTCATCAGTCCATTGCTGCATCCAAGGAGACAAGTCATTTATAAACAAATCATTTAATAAATAAGCAATATTTTAAAAATATAATGAAGATGAAGATATGACACATTTTATCCAGTTAGGAATTTTTATTATGTTTCCGTGACAGGACTAGGAATGTGCTCCTAAGTCCGTAGAACTTGTAAGTAGTACAAGAACCCCAGGAAATATTGATTGACGGCTATGTGCATAAACCCTGAGCAAAAGATGTTAAATTATTCTTTGAGAGTGTTATCATTTTCAGCCTAGGGACAAAGGAAAGGCTCCAAGGGCGAGGTGGAATCTCAACTAGATTTTGAAGACAGAAAAGAATTTCAATAAATAGAGATGAAGAAGAAACAGAATCTAGGTCTGGGGAGCAGGCCTTTTAGAGGCAGGAAAGGACTGGATGAAATTAAGAATACCTTGACTTGACTATAGATTACTTAAAGATGAGTGGAATGAAACGAGGCTCAATAAGGGATTTCTGGAGGGCTTACCTATCAGTCTAAGGAGTTTTGATTTTATCTCAGCCTTTAAAGAATCATTCAAGGTTTGCTTGTATTTATTAGTAGCAGGAAAGGGAGTGATATGGTCAGATCTGAACATTGGGATTATTGTTTTGATATCTTTGTGCAGGGTGAATTAGGGAAGAAAAAGACTAGAGGTGAGTAAACCAGTTAGGAGAGTCATCTGATAGAGAAGTGATAACTGTCTGAAGTATGGTGGTAGGAGTGTGAATGAGATGGAAAGTAGAGGTCTGATAGATGTGAGGGAGGTATATATTGACAGTATTTGGTAATAGGTTAGATTTTGTTTATATTGTTACAGTATTTGTATAGGCTGTATTGCAACCACCAAAAGATCGGCCTCACATATTAATATCAATGAAAGGAAATTAATGGCTTACATCATGTAGAACTGTGTGTTCTCAGGAGTTAATGATTCCTCCAGGCTGTCGGGACAAGGATTAAAGAGTCCTACATTTCTATATTAGATGATGACTGAGCTGGCTAACTCACTAAATGACCAGAAAGAAATCTCCCTAAAGCAATGACATCAATGAGTAATTTCATAATTTTAGACACATTTGCAAAGATGCAGTCAATTCTTTCATTTAGGAAAGTGCCAATTATTCAAAAATAGAGGTGAAATTAACCCATTTGCAATTGAAATGATGGTGGATGTCATAAAATTGATTTTTTTGGTGCCTCTTTTTGTTTATCTCTCCCAAGGAGCAAGGTCTCCCTTAGCTTATATGTAAGTCTTAAATATCCAGTAGTTGGGCCGCCTTGCTATCTGAGTGGTTGCCATGTGTATACTTCTCTCTCCTCTTCATCTTATCATTTTCTAACTCTTGTTTTGGGTACATAATCAAGTATCCTTTTCTTCTGGAAAGGATATGCCAATTGACTTCAGTATGGATAAATTCTCCATCCCTGTGACTTTATTACCTGAGAGTGAATTGAATACCACTTCCTTGTATTGAATTTTCTTCCTTATTAAAAAGGAAGTGCTTTCAGGACAAAGATGATCTCAGTTTTTGCAATAATATCCCCAGTACAGTTCAAATGTTTAATAAAGGCTTTTTTTTGCATTCATTCATGTGCGCATGCATTTTGTAAATTTGTTTATTCACCTATACTAAATAGTTTTGATGACTGTTAGCTTAAAATATAATGTAAGATTCTCTAGTATCAGCAGGTCCCAATAATTCCATTTTTTTTCATCATTTCCCTTAAGAAGCTTGATCTTCTGTTTCTGTTTGTATTTTGTCTGGTTTTACAAATAAGCTCCCTGATAGTTTGGCTGCCATTACCCTAAATATGTAAATTAATTTAGGTATTATCATTTTTATTATATTACTATGGCATGACTATGTATAATGAATCTCCTTCAATCATTATTGTTTTACTCTAGTTCTGTAAAGACTGGTTTTATTTGCAATTACAAAATTGCTATTTCATGGTAAGTTAATTGCCAGCTATAAGCATTTTAGTAGTAATAGACAAAGAACCTGATAATTTCTGATGAGGTATTTTACATATTAATACCTTAATAAATTGTTTTTAAATTATTTTTAATTGCATCTCTAGGATTCAATAAGTAAATCTTCATGTTATTTATAAAAAATTTTTAAAAAGTTTTCTTCCTCTCTGCCTATATTTCCTACGTGTGTGTGTGTGTGTGTGTGTCTCCCAAGAAGGCTATCACTTCAAGAAGTATAAAACAATGAATGGTAACACCATGACCTTACTTTATCCCTGATTTCACTGGAAGGCCTCAAGTGTTTCTCCTCTACAAAAATGTTAGAGTTTGGTTATAGGTAGATACTAAAAGGTGGCACAGTGAATGGTGTACTGGACTTGGAATCAGAAGGCTCTGAGTTCAAATCCAGCCTTGAATAGTTACTTGCTATGTGACCTTTGGCAAGTCACTTAACCTCTTTTAGCCTCAGTTTCCTCATCTAAAAAATATGAGCTACAATAACCACCTCATAGGGACCAAAGCAGGTAACAAAAATGCTTTGTAACTTTAAAGTATTATATAAATGTTAACTATTACATTGTTTGTAATATTAAGAAAAATCCATTTGTTCCTATACTTTTTGGTAATCTTACCAAATGAGTATAAGATTCTGGCAATGGCTTTCTTTTTAATTTTTTAAAAATTAATTTATTTTTAGCTTAAAACATTCAATTCCACAAGCTTTTGAATTCCAAATTTTCTCCCCTTTCATCTCTTCTACCTGCCCCCTTCCCCAAGACAGCATCTAATCCGTTATGGGCTCTACATATATATTCACATTAACTATATTTTCACATTAGTCATGTTGCAAAGAATTATAACCAATGGAATGAACCACAAGAAAGAAGAAACAAAACAAAAAAGAGAGAGCAAATAGTTGCTTCAATCTGCATTCCGACTCCATAATTCTTTCTCTAGATGTAGAAAGCATTTTCCTTCATGAGTCTTTTGGAGTTGTCTTAGAAACTTGTATTGCTGTGAAGACCCAAGTCTATCAAAGTTAGTCATCGTACAATGTGTCTGTAACTGTGTATAATGTTCTCCTGTTTCCGATTCCCTCACTCAGTAACAGTTCATATAAGTTTTCGAGGATTTTCTGAAGTCTGTCTGCTCATCATGGCCCAGTAATATTCAATTATATTCATATGCCACAACTTGTTCAGTGATTTGCCAATTGATGGGCATCTCATCAATTTCAAATTCTTTGCCACCACAAAAAGAGCTGCTATAAATATTTTTGTACATGTGGGTCCTTTTCTCATTTGTATGATCTCTTTTGAATGTACCCTTAGAAGTGGTATTGCTGGGTCAAAGGGTATGCACTCTTTCTATAGCCCTTTGGGCATAATTCCAAATTGCTCTCTAAAATGGTTGGATCAGTTCACAACTCCTCCCACATCTTCTCCAGTATTTATAATTTTCCCGTTTTGTCATGTTAACCAATCTGACAGGTTCGATACAGTACCTCAGTGTTGTTTTGATTTGGATTTCTCTAATCAACAGTGATTTGTCATATGACTATAGATAGCCTTAATTTCTTCCTCTGAAAACTGCCTGTTCATATCCTTTGACCATTTAGTAATTGGGGAATGACTTGCATTCTTATAAATTTGACTTAGTTCTCTATATATTTTAGAAATGAAGCCTTTACCAGAGATACTGGTTGTAAAAATTCTTTCCCGGCTTTCTCCTTCCCTCCTAATCTTGTTTGCATTTGCTTTGTTTGTACAGAAAAATTTCAATTTAATGTATTAATCAAAATTATCCATTTTGAATTTCATGATGTTCTGTATCTGTGTTTAGTCATAAATTCTTCCGTTTTGCATAAATATGACAGGTAAATTATTCCTTGCTCTGACAGATTGCTTATAATATCAGCCTTTATATCTAAATCCTGAACCCATTTTGACTTTATTTTGGTATATGGTGTAAGATATGGGTCTATGGCCAGGTTCTGCCATACTATTGCCCAGTTATCCCAGCAGTTTTTGTCAAATAGTGAGTTCTTATCCCAGAAGCAAGAGACTTTGGATTTATCAAACAGTAGATTACTATAGTTAATGACTAACATGTCTTGTGTACTTAACCTATTCCACTGATCCGTCACTCTGTTTCTTAACCAGTACTAAATAGTTTTGATGATTGTTGCTTTATAATACAGTTTAAGATCTGGTATGGCTAGGCCTCCTTCCCTAACATTTCTTTTCATTAATTCCCTTGATATTCTGGACCTTTCATTCTTCCAGATGAATTTTGATATTGTTTTTTCTAGCTCTATAAAACAATTTTTTAGTAGTTTGATTGGTATAAAACTAAATAAGTAAGTTAATTTAGTAAAATAGTCATTTTTATTATATTAGCTTGGCCTAACCATGAGCAAGTGATGTTTTTTCCAATTATTTAGATCTGACTTTATTTGTGTGAAAAGTGTTTTGTGTGAAAATTTGTGTGAAAAAGTGTTCATATAGTTCCTGGGCTTGTTTTGGCAAGTAGACTCCCAAATATTTTATGTCTACAGTAACTTTAAATAGAAGTTCTCTTTCTATCTCTTGCTATGGGGCTTTGTTAGCAGCATATACATATACATACATACATATATGTATATACATATGTATAGGAATGTGGAGGATTTATGTGGGTTTATTTTATGTACTGCAACTTTATTAAAGTTATTTATTATTTCATGTAGTTTTTTACTTGATTCTCTATGATTCTCTAAGTATATCATCATATCATCTGCAGAATGATAACTTAGTTTCTTCTTTCCTATTCTAATACCTTCAATTTCTTTTTTCTTCTCTTACTGCTAATGCTAACATTGTTATTACCAAATTGAATAACAAGGGTGGTAATGGGCATCCTTGTTTCACCCCCAGTCTTACTGGAAATGCTTATAGCTTATCCCCATTACATGTAATATTCGCTGATGGTTTTACGTAGATGCTACTTATTTTGAGCAAGACTCTATTCTGATGTTCTCTAGAATTTTTAATAGGAATTGGTGTTGTATTTTGTTAAAAGCTTTTTCTTCATCTATTAAGATAATCATATGGCTTCTGCTAGTTTTGTTGTTGGTATGCTCAATTATGCTGATAGCTTCCCTAATACTGAACTAGTCTTGCATTCCTGGAATAAATCCTAACTCATCATAGTGTATTATTCTCATGATAACTTGCTGTAATATCTTCAATTTAATTTTTTTTCTCTTTTAAATTTATTTATTTTTATTTTTCAACATTCGTTTCCACAAGATTTTGAGTTCCAAATTTCCTCCACCTCTTTCCTCTACCCCCTCATCAAGATGACATGCATTCTGATTACTCCTTCTCCCAGTCTGTCCTCCCTTCTTTCACCCCCCTTTATCCTGTTCCCCTTTACTTTCTTGTCTGGCAAGATAGGTTTCTACACCCCATTCCCTGAGTATCTTATTTCCCAGTTGCATGTAAAAACAATTTTTAATATTTGCTTTTAAAACTGAGTTCCAAATTCTCTCCCTTCTTCCCTCCCCACCCACCCTGATTGAGAAGGCAAGTAATTCAATGTAGGTTATGCATGTGTCATTATGCAAAACACTTCCATAATGGTCATGTTGGGAAAGATTATATTTCCCTCCATTCTATCCTGCTCCCTATTTATTCTATTTTCTCCTTTGACCCTGTCCCTTTTCAAAATGTTTGCTCCTGACTACCTCCTCACCCAATCTTCCCTCCTTTATCATCCTCCTATCCTTATCCCCTTCCACCTTACTTTTCTGTAGGTAAGATACCCAATTGAGTGTGTATGTTAGTCTCTCCTTAAGCCAAATCTGTTGCTAGAAAGGTTTACTCTTTCCCTTTCACCTCCCCTCTCTTCCCTTCCATTATAATAGCTTTTTCTTGACTCTTTTATGTGAGATAACTTACTCCATTCTATTTCCCCCTTTCTCCTTCTCTCAATATATCCCTCTCTCACCCCTTAATTTTATTGTTTAGATATCATCCCTTCATATTCAACTCACCTGTGCCCTCTGTTTCTCTCTCTATGTCTCTGTCTTTCTCTATCTCTGTCTCTGTCTCACTCTCTCTGTCTCTCTCTGTCTGTCTCTCTTTCTACATGTGTGTGTGTGTATGTGTATCTGTGTGTGTATGTATATATGTAAATATGTATGAATATTCCTTTCAACTGCCCAAATACTGAGAAAGGTCTCATGAGTTACAAATATCATCTTTCTATGTAAGAATGTAAACAAAACAGTTCAACTTTAGTAACTCCCTTATGATTTCTCTTTCCTGTTTTTTTAATGCTTCTATTGATTCTTGTATTTGAAAGTCAAATTTTCTTTTCAGCTCTGATCTTTTCATCAAGAATGCTTGAAAGTACTCTATTTCATTGAAAATCCATTTTTGCCTCTATTATATTCAATTTTTCTGGGGAGGTGATTCTTAGCTCCCTTGACCTCCCGAATATCATATTCCTAGCCCTTTTATCCCTTTATATAGAAGCTATTAGATCTCGTGTTATCATAATTGTGTTTCCACAGTACTGGAATTGTTTCTTTCTGGCTGCTTGCAATATTTTCTCCTTGATGTGGAAACTCTGGAATTTGGCTACAATATTCCTAGGAGTTTTCCTTTTGGAATCTTTTTCAAGAGGTGATTGCTGTATTCTTTCAATTTCTATTTTACCCTTCCCTTCTAGAATATCATGGCAGTTTTCCTTGATAATTTCTTGAAAGATGATGTCTAGGCTGTTTTTTTTTATCATGGTTATCAGGTCTTAAAATTGTTTTTAAATTTTCTCTCCTGGATCTATTTCCCAGATCAGTGCTATTTCCAATGCGATATTTCATGTTGTCTTCTATTTTTTCATTCTTTTGGTTCTGATTTTTAATTTCATAATTTCTCATAAAGTCATTGGCTTCCATTTGTTCCATTTTAATTTTTAAGAAATTATTTTTTTTCGGTCATCTTTTGGACCTCCTTTTTCATTTGGCCAATTCTACCTTTTAAAGCATTCTTCTCCTCATTGGCTTTTTGGACCTCTTTTGCTTTGGGGTTAGTCTATTTTTAAGGTATTGTTTTCTTCAGTATTTTTTGGGTCTCTTTAGCAAGCTGTTGATTCTTTTTTATGATTTTCTCTGATTTCTTTTCTCATTTTTTCTCTACTTCTCTCACTTGATTTTCCAAATCTTTTTTGAGCTCTTCCATGGCATGAGACCAATTCATATTTTTCTTGGAGACTTTGGAGGTAGGATCTTTGACTTTGTTGTTGTCTTCTCGTTATATGGTTTGATCTTCTTTGTCACCAAAGTAAGATTCTATAGACTGAGTTTTTATGCTGTCTGCTCATTTTCTCAGACAATTACTTGACTTTTGAGCTCTTTGTCAAGGTATGACTCTACTTCCAGAGTGGAGTGTTCTCTCCCAAGCTTCAGGAGTTCTATGCAGCTGTTTTCAGAGTTACTTGTAGGCACCCGTAAATTTTCAGTTCTTATGAGGTTGTATGATCCAAGGAGAGGTGTTCACTCCTCTCCTTGCCTGTGCTCTGGTATATGAATGACCTTAAGCACTCTTTTCTACCTTGAAGCTGTGAGGAGGATTTCCTCTCCACAGCTGCTGCAAGCTCTGCCACACCAGTGCTCCTTCTCCTCCCAGGACTTCCACTCAGGACTGAGAGCAGGTTAAAGCAAGGAAAAGCAAGAAAATCCTGCCTTAATTCCAGGCAAGAGATTCCTGCAATTCTGCTCTGATCAGCTGCTTGATTCCCTCCACCATCTGTGGGCCTGGAGGTCCAGAAGCAGCCGCTGCCATGCTGCTGCTACTGCTGCTGCAACCATCACCACTTCCACCTCCCTGTAACATTAATGGGGAACAAGATCTTCCCTGCCCATCAAAAGATCTTATGCAGAGCCCATTAAGGGAAGTTTGCTTGCTTATAGGAAGGTTACACACCTTTTGTTAATTTCTAATTAGGCACTGAGCCTATTAGCTGAAAGAGTATGTATTCTGAGAGGTAAGCTTTTGCTTTGGGGGATCACTTATCAGAAAGATGTTGTGATTCCCTGGTCAAGACTCTCAGTGGCCATATGTTCAGAGCTCCCTGACTATTTGGAAGTAAAGGCTCTCTCAATTCAGTGGTGCATGTAAAACTTTGATTCAGGTAGTAGAGCCATCTCTGTTGGTCTTTATTTCTCTTCTCTGTATTTTTTTCTGTTTAATTAAAGAAGATTCTTGTCACCTGAAACCAATGTCTTTCTTAGTAAAGCAGATAAAATAACCTGCACTAGCAGCCATCCTGGGTATGCCATTGTGGTTACCATTACAGAGTTGGACTGCACTCTTCTCTCACCCAGGTCTGACATAGTTTTCCCACTGACCTGTTAATTTGTCTTTGGTGTTTGTGGATTGAGAAGTCTGGAAACTGCCACAGCTGCCAGTGATTCAGTGCCCTGAGGCCTGTTACATCTCTGTCTGTGCCAGTGTGGGTCACACAGCATGGGCTACACTGAGCTGTGTTCTGTTCCCAGTATGGTGTGATGGATCCTCGTGGAACTTCCGGGCTGTCTTGGGCTAGAGATTTGATTTGCTCTGTCATTTTGTGGGTTCTGTAGCTTTATTTGTTTAGAGTAATGTTTTTATTTTTTTATTTTTTTTT
>JAQQSZ010012260.1:0-12055 GCA_028646595.1 Phalanger gymnotis | reverse complement strand
GAGACCATCCAGGCTGTCCTGGGGTGGGGCCCTGCTTCCCTCTGCCACTTTGTGGGTTCTGCAGCTCTAGAATTGGTTCAGAGCCATTTTTTTATAGGTTTTTGGAGGGATTTGGTGGGGAGCTCACGCCAGTTACTGCTTTCTGGTCGCCATCTTTGCTCCGCCCCCTGGGCTTAAATCTTCGGCAGGCTCTTCACTCCTGCTCTGATCAGCCACTTAATTCCTCCCACCAGGTGGGCTTGGGCCCAGAAGCGACTGCAGCCGTAGTTCTAAAGCTGCCCCACCTCTGCTGCCCCAGGGGTGGTGGCCCGAACCACAAACTCAGTCCTGCAGCTTTTCTCACTAACCTTCTCTATTGTCTTTGCTCTTTGTGGGTTGAGATCTGGTACATGCCACAGCTCAGTAATTCAGGATGCTAGGGCACTCTCCGCTCATCCCCTGGTCTGGTAGGTCCGCGTCTGGTCTGTTCGCGCTGTGCGCACTGGGCTCAGCACTGCTTCCCTCAGCTGGGGGCTGGTAGCTCTGTGTGGGACAGACCTTACTCAGAGATCATCCAGGCTGTCCTGGGCTGGAGCCCTGCTTCCTTCTGCCACTTTGTGGGTTCTGCAGCTCTAGAATTGGTTCAGAGCCATTTTTTTATAGGTTTTTGGAGGGACTTGGTGGGAAGCTCACGCCAATCACTGCTTTCCAGCTGCCATCTTAGCTCCTTCCCCCAGTGGCTCACTTTCTAAGTAAAGGTATAATTAGCGATTGAACTATTTTGCAAACAAACTACATTTTTAAAAAAGGGAGATTTCAATTAATATCAATTATCGCTTAAGATTTTTATTTATCATGAGATAACATTGATGTTAAAACTACTTTGCTAAGTGGTACAAATTTTAATACATTTTTCAGATTTTCTTACTGTTCAAATTTAGTTAATGCGACATATTAGAGTCCTTCTCAGCAATCAGTTTATTGCAGAGCTGCACAGCTTGGCAGTTGGTAGGGGTCAAATTAAAATAGGCTAAACTTCTTCAGGCCACACATAGGTTAAACTAGAAATAGTCTAGAAACACATGATAGGTTGCTGTGGGTCATGTGACACACAGGAGAATTTCATGGGCCACCCAAAATCCTTGGGCGGGCTACAAGTGGTCCATGGGCCATATGTTATGTAGGCCTGGCATAGGCTAAAACTTTTAAAAAAGTTTTCAAACCAGGCTTTGTTGGCCTGAAAATCCATTGGGACAGACCCTTGACCTTCACTTTCCTTTAGGAAATCACATGAGGACTTAGCCTTTTCCTATAAGATGCCAGTCTACTGGAATGCCTTTTTAAATAACAATCCTGCATCAAAAGAATGTTATACTTTCTTTCTATACAAGAGGTAGAGATCTTGTGGTTTATGCAAGTGCTTTGCAGTTGTTGATATAACTGCAGCAGGGTGGCTTCGTGGACTTTCTTCTCTTTTTTTCTTGATATGCCTTACAATCCACTCATTAATGGTAATGGCGACCAACTGTAACAGCCTTTTTGCCTAAATGAAGCATATCTAACAATTCTACTTTTTCCTTCTAGTTCCTCACTTTCCTCTATTTCTTGGCGGTACTTTCTGAACCACTAGGAATACTATACGTGGGACTCAGGATTTTAATAGAGTTTATGGTGTTTAAACAGTATGAGACAGGAGAAACTGGAGATGGAAAGGCCACTGCAGGATATCACGTGAGAGCTTTCTGTTACACATTCTTGGCTTCCCCAAACCAGTGTGAGAACTGCATTCTTTTTCTGCAAATGTAATTTTACATTATGCATCTATGAGTTACTAAACTTTTAAAGATGGCTCTATATTTCTAACCTTTGTCATCTGCTGGCTTTCGTGTTCTTTTCGCAAACTTCAACTTTAAAAAAGAAATTGCATATGTTTATGGCATTAAAAGATAAAATATATTGATGTGATACAATACTATACATATATTTTATGCATTTCTGAGTTTCTAAACTTTTTCTGTGTTATTTGCTGGCCTGCAATGTTGCCTGCCACTTCTGCAAAAATCTCTCCAAATTCTCATTTAATTTCTTAATGCCAACCTACAATGTATTGAAACCACAATGGGAAAAGTTGCGATTTGGAAGGGATAATTGTATATATACATATGCAGTACTTACTCATATAGTAAACGGATACAATACTGTGATCACCTGTTGTATATTCTTTAGTACAGTAATGAAAATAAAGTCTTGAAAATAAACATTAAGCCAAGAATTAAGCATTTAAAGTTTTATAAAAGCATTAACGTCAACCTTATTTTTGATATAGCTGTAAGGGATGTGAGATGGGTGAGTGTACTGTTTGGTTAACTCTCTTGACCGTGGCCTGCTTCA
The DNA here is from genome assembly GCA_028646595.1 of Phalanger gymnotis. Classification (NCBI taxonomy): domain Eukaryota; kingdom Metazoa; phylum Chordata; class Mammalia; order Diprotodontia; family Phalangeridae; genus Phalanger; species Phalanger gymnotis. The sequence continues at coordinate 9,685 of JAQQSZ010012260.1, read as the reverse complement.
TAAAACCCAAGGGAGAAGCTGCTGGAACTTGTTCTGCTGACAGGGAAGATGATGATGAGGGTGACATGTGGACATCTTGCAGTTCCACCTCAGGAGTTTGGCTTTTGTGATGTGTTGATGGCTTCGGCAATTTTCCCTCCCAAACTGGTTTGAAAAATTGTGTCAGCCTTGTCTGCTTGCTTTTTGCCTCTAATTTTTAAGTATCTTTGAATAAGAGGCAAATACTGTGGAGTTAAGAGCTTGAAGTTGAGATGACATTCAGGCATAGTGTCCTCAGCCAGCAATGGGCACATTGGGAGATTGAGATTTTTGACTGCTTTGCGTGTGTCCCGTGAATAACCTCAGAAGCATCCTAAATATTTATTTGAGGGTTACAAATAAATTTTATTAATTATCTGAATTTTTCAGATACAGAATCTGCAAATAATGAGGATCAATGTATATACAAGAAAGGAAATAATTAACAGAGGGAAAGCACTAAAATTAAGAGGAATTTGGAAAAGCTTCATTTAGAAGATGAGATTTTAGTTGGGACTTAAAGCAAGAACGCCAAAAAAGCCAGGAGATGGAGATAAGGAGGGAGAACATTCCAGGCATGGAGGACAGCCAGAGAAAGAAATACCCAGGCACTAAGTGGAATTTTCAGATTTAACCATTATATGTATTGCCATTTGCAGCAGAGGTTTGTTTTTTTTTTCTTGGAGGCAATCCACGGATTCTCTCAATTCTGTTTCTTAAAGCGTGAATTTTGGAACTTGCATTATTTTTTTTGACTTACCATGTTCCTCTGGGACTCTTATAATTCTTAAGTTGTTTCTACATATCCTATCTTAAAGTTTAACATGTTTTGCTTGTTTGAAGATCTTGCCTTCTTTTAATAATACTGCTTTTTGTTTCTCTTCTATGTATTCACTTCCTTGTATTTTTATTACCAGTCAGTTATTCACTCTCTTGTTTCTTTAGCAAGACTTATTACCAATTTTTTTTTATTTTACTGATTATTTCAGACCAAAAATTGTGTTTTCAAAATTCTTATTTCTCTGTTTCTTCAGTGTCCTTCACCATGGAGACATTTGAAATTGTTTTACCTCTGATACATATTTCCTACTGTGGAGGAAATTTTTTAGAGGTAGTGAGGATGGGAGTATGCATTGTAGTATACTTCAGACCCCTCGTACAGAAAGAGAAAACAGATGAAGTCTTAAGGAAACAGACCAAAAGTGTTACGCTCAAGTGAGGTGTGGTAGGGTTGGGGGGACTTCATTTATTCAGGTATCAGCAGGAACACTGCCAAAAATGGATAAAATAATAATTTCATCTTTCAAAAGATGGAGGAACCACCAAGGGGCAATTCTATTCTAATTCTGACTCACTAATAGAGAGAAATGGGTTTCTCGGGTAGAAATGCCAGAAACCTTGGAAGGAATTGATTCCTATCTTTTAAGAGTTTGTGAGAAGGGAGAAAAGCCTGGCATAATTTGACATAAGCTCACCCTTTTTGGAGAATAGATTTCAAAAGGCTCAGAGAAAGGGTAGAGAGAGGGGTCCCACTGAATAAAATCTATAGGTAAAGTCTTCCCTTGAAAGATGAGAAATTAAAAATTCTGAGGACACACGGGAAACAATTCTGATGAGGAGGAAAAGGAGTTGGATGAAAAGACTATGTGAATGCATAGTTAACTGACCAGTCAACATAGACTTTGAAAAGATGTAGATGACATTTTTCTGTGTTGCTATGGAAAGGTGCTTCATGGGTGGAAGCAGGCTGGTAACATAACCAGTGGCAAGCACCAAAGAAAAGCAGTAATACTGAAGGGCCTGGCAACCTGTAAGGGCTTATTAAATGCTTGCTGATTGCTTGCTAGATTAGGGAAATGTAAACTGGGAAAACTAGATGGGCTGGTCTAGTGGCAGGACCAGAGGACAAATGGAACAGGCAATTTTAGGAATGTTGCAAAGAGGTGGGAAAGGATTCGAGCATATTGAGAAGACCCTCTGGGAGCAGTGCCAAAGCCTAGAATTAGCTTAGGCACAATAATAATTACATTACAATCCTATACCACAAGTTGGTCAGCCATTCCCCAATTGATGGGTATCCTCTCAATTTCCTGTTCTTTGCCACCAGAACAAGAGCTGCTTATAAATATCTTCGTTCAGAAAGGTTCTTTCTCGTCCCCACTTCCTTCCCCCACCCTTACAAACCTAGCAGTGGTATTTCTGGATCAAAGGGTATGAACAGTTTTATAGCCCTTTGGATATTGTTGCAAATTTCACTCTAGAATGTTTCACAGCTCCACCAATACTGCATTAGTGTCTCAGTTCCCAACGTCTCTTCCAACACTTATCGTTTTCCTTTTCTGTCATATTGGCCAATCTGATAGGTGTGAGGCGGTATCTCAGAATTGTTTTAATTTGCATTTCTCTAATCAATAGTGATTTAAAGCATTTTTTCATGTGACTGTAGGTAGCTTTGAGTTCTTCATCTGTAAACTGCATGTTCATATCCTTGCACCATATTTTACTTGGGGAATGATTTGTATTCTTACAGATTGTATTATAAATTTGACTTAGTTCTCTATATACTTGGGAAATGAAGTCTATATCAAAGATACTTGCTGTAAATTTTTTTGCTTAATTTCCTGCTTCTTATTTTGGTTGCATTGGTTTAGTTGGCAATACTTTTTAAATTCAGTATAATCTAAATTATCCTTTTTATATTTTGTAATGCTCTCTGTCTCTTGTTTGGTCCTAAATTCTTCCCTTATCCATAGAACTGACAGGTAAACTATTCCATGCTCCCCTAATTTTCTTATGGTATTACTTTTATGTCTAAATCACATGCTCATTTTGACCTTATCAAGTATTCAGTGTGAGATATTGACTTCTGTGTAGTGTCTGTCATACAGTTTTCCAGTTTTCCCAGCAGTTTTTGTGAAATAGTGAATTTTTAACCCAAAAGCTGGATTCTTGACTACTGCATAACCTATTCCACTGATCCACCACTCTGTTTCTTAGCCAGTACCAAGTAGTTTTGATGACTGCTGTTTTATAATACAGTTTAATATGTGGTCTGGCAAAGCCACCTTCCCTAGCATTTCTTCTCATTAATTCCCTAGATATCCTGGACCTCTTGTTCTTCCAGATGAATTTTGTTATTACTTTATCCAGGTCTGTAAAATAATTTTTGTTAGTTTGGTATGGCACCGAATAAGTAAATTAATTTAGGGAAAATCGTCATTTTTGTTATATTAGCTTGGCCTAACCACAAGTAATTGTTGTTTTTCCATTTATTTAGATCAGACTTTGTATGAAAAGTGTTTTGTAATTGTGTTCATATAGGTCATGGGTTTGTCTTGGCAGGTAGACTCCCAAATATTTTATAGTGCCTATAGTAACCTTAAATGGAATTTCTCTATCTCTTGCTGCTGTTGGGCTTTGTTAGTGATATATAGGAATGCTGAAGATACATGTGGGTTTATTTTATGTCTTGAAACTTTTCTAAAGTAGTTTATTATTTAAAGTAGTTTTTTACTTGATTCTCTAGGATTCTCTAAGTAAATCATCATATCGTCTGAAAAGAGTGATAACTTAGTTTCTTCTTGTCCAATTTTTGTTTTTAATTAGGAACGCTTGAAAGTCCTCTACTTCATTCAATGTCCGTATTTTCCTTGCAGGATTGTACTCATTTTCAAAGGCTAGGTGGTTCATGGTGGTAATTATAGCCCTATTTCCTTTCAGAATGCCATATTCCAAGCTCTCCTAAGCTTTCAAGTAGAAGCTATTGAATCCTGTTTAATCCTAAATGCAGATTGACCATATTTGCATAGTTTTTCTCTGGGTGCTTGAACTTGGTAACTCTCCCATTGGGCTATAATACTCCTCCATTTATCTTTTGGCGCTTCTCTGAAGTCCTGTATTTGAAGATCAGGTTTTCTGTTCAGTTTTGGAATTAAATTAGAGTTGCTTGAAAGTCCTCTATTTCATTCAATGCCCATTTTCCTCCTGAAGTTTTGTATTCCTGTTCAGTGGCTAGGTGGTTCTTGGTAGTAATTCCTGCCCCATTGCCTTTCAGGATGCCATATTTCAAGCCCTCCAAACCTTTCAAGTAGAAGCTGCTCAATCCAGTTTAATCCTAACTGCAGATTGACCATATTTGCATAGTTTTTCTCTGCGTGCTTGAGGTATTTTCTCACCAAATTGCTAACTATCCTATTTGGCTGTAATGCTGCTCCATTTGTGTTTTGTTTCTTCTCAGAAGTCCTGTGTTTGAAGATAAGATTTTCTGTTTAGTTCTTGTCTTTAATTAGACATGCTTGAAAGTCCTTTATTTCATTCAATGCCCATTGTCCCCCTGAAGGATTGTACTTGTATTCAGTGGCTAGGTGGTTCTTGGTACTAATTCTAGCCCCATTGCCATTCAGAATACCATATCCTAAGCCATCCAAAACTTTCAATTAGGAGCTGCTCAATGCTGTTTAATCCTAGCTGCAGATCCACGTTTTTTGAGTAGATTTTCTCTGGGAGCTTGAAGTATTTTCTCACCAACTTGCTAACTAATGGTTTTGGCTGTAATGGTCCTCCGTTTATCTTTTGGTGCTTCTCTAAAGTCCTGTATTTGAAGATCAGATTTTTTGTTCATTTCTGCTCTTTAATTAGACTTGCTTGAAAGTCTTCTATTTCATTCAATGCCCATTTACCCCTGTAGGATTGTACTTTTATTCAGTGGCTAGGTGGTTCTTGGTAGCAATTCTAGCTCCATTGCCTTTCTGAATACCATGTTCCAAGACCTCCAATCCTTTCAAGTAGAAGGTGTTGAATCCTGTTTAATCCTAACTCTGGATCCACGATATTTGAGTAGTTTTTCTCTAGGTGCTTAAATATTTTATCACGAACTTTGTAAGTCTTGAATTTGGCTATAATGCGCCTCCATTTATCTTTTCGTTCTTCCCTGAAGTCTGTTTTTGAAGATGAGATTTTCTGTTTAGTTCTGGTGTTTCATTACAAATGCTTGAACGTCCTTAATTTCCTTCAATTCTCATTATCCCCCTGAAGGATTGTATTCAATTTCAGTGACTAGGTGGTTCATGGTGGTAATTATAGCTCTATTGCTTTTTAGAATACTATACTTTAAGCCCTGCAATCCTTTCATCTAGAAGCTGCTCAATCCTGCTTAATCCTAATTGTGGATCCATGATATTTGAGTTCTTTTTCTCTGGGTACTTGCAGTATTTTCCTGATGGCTTGGGAATTCTCGAATTTGGCTATAATATTCTTGGGATTTTCTGTTTTGTGAAATCTCCATGAATTCTTCTTATTTTTGTTTTATTTGGACATCAGGGCATGATTGTATTTGATTGTCTCTCCTGTGTGCTTAATGCTAGGTGTACAGAAGATTCGTGGGGTATTTCCGTGTGCCTTGTTTTTCCCTAGGTATTGTGGAGTATTTACAGTTTTCATTGAGGAATGAATGTGGCTTTCATGAACATCATTCCCAAGAGCAAGCCCAAGGCAAAATCCTAGTTTTCCAGAGTATATAGTTCTAAATTGGCATGGGTCGTATCAACTACCGATAGACTTAGAATCGGAAAGCAGCATAATCCACCTCGCTCAGCACCTGATTGGCTCTGCACCAGCACTTTATATGCTGCAGGACAGGATGTGTTACAGCTGTGAACTGGGCCAGAGTTCAAAGGAGTAAGACATCCATCATTGATAAGTTAAAATGACTGTGTTCTAACAAACACAGAATTGATTCCTTTTGTTCCTGGAAGGGTGGCCAGCACTTCAAGGAAAAGCAATTAGCAATGTGTCCTCTTACCTTTTTAGTCCTAGGAACGCGGCCCCTGTTCCCAGGAGAGAAAGGAACATATGTAGTCACATAGGCTTATAAATGTACAGTGAAGACGTGTATACCTTATTAATCCTTCACTTATCCCCCCTAACTCCTCTACTTCACTTATACCTACTGCCTTCTCGTCTTCTTAATGAATCCCCTCTAAGAATCCTTCCTTCTGTCACAACTGAATTCCAGCGTTCTCAGGGCTTTGTCAGCTTTCCTTCCAAGAGGCATGTTGTCAACTGCACTGGAGAGTTTGTTGATGATGTATTTTCCAGTTTGGACTAGGGGTGAAACATTAGCCATGTGGTTGCCAATTCCCTCTTCATGTTCCTGCTCATGTATCCTTGCCTTCTCTAGATCTAGGCCACCATCTGCAGTATGGGGATCAGGCAGTAACTTTTTGACTTCTGCCAGCCACTGGTTAAAGTCATTCAGCTCACAGTGGAAGTCTCTCCTTTCTTCCATAGCTCTGTCAAAATGACCTTTATGCTCACAGTACTTTCTATTTAGACTAGCCCACTTTTCTTTCAATTGGGTAAATCCATTCCCACTCTGAATAGCTTTAGGACCAGACACATCAGTCAAGTGCAGTATAGGGCTGCATCTTATGAAGAACTGCAGTCTGTTCTCCATCTTTGTCTAGCAGATGAATGATGTTTCCGTCATTTTCTGTGTCATCTAGCAAAAAGTCAGTACAGCCTCAACTTCTTTTAGATCAGCATCTAAGTCATCCATGGCTCTTTGCAGATCACTTAGTTTCTCAAATGCTTTGTTGCCTTGCTTTTGCCAATCTTAGTGACTTCATTGAGATTCTCCCACTTTTCTTTCACTTCTAAAGACTTTGTGCATGGCTTTAGCAGTCTTCTGGGCTTTTTCTTCAGGAGTTCATTCAATGTCCAACTTTAGGTCATATCTTGGTTCTTCAGAAGCTCAATTGGCAGGTCAGCAAGGAAGACTTGTGGTTGGTCTACAGCATTCAATATACTCTTCTTTCTCTTTCAATTCATGTCTCAGTGCTTTACAGTGGTTGTGCTGGAGTTTTAAGTCAGTTTTATCTCCTCCAATGTGCTTTGTTTTTTAAGCTCATCATCTTCCATATTCAACTCTTCTAAAGGAGTCAGAAAACTGTTCTGCTTTTCAGCACTGGCCTCCAAGTGAGCCCTGATGCTAGCAGACTTTGCTTTTAAATCACTCCACCTCTGGTTCATATCATCTAGTTGATGTTGGAGCAATGCCGCCTCATCTGGATTTCCCAAAGATTTTACCATATTTTGCCAGATCTTTCAGGGGCTGCCAAGCACTGTGCACTGAGCTTTTGCCTTTGTACTGGCTACCAATATGTATGATGCTAATGCCCTTTGGTTACTGTTGTCACGCCTCCTACTGACTGCAGTGGGGGCAGGGTGGGGGAGAACATCTGTAGAGCTGTCACCTGCAAAGGAGCCCAGATCACTGGCAGAGGTGGTGATGCTAAAGTGATATTTCCAACTACGTAGTCAGTCTCTGCTGATGGATCCTAGAAAAGTGTGAGCCTCAGGGTCAGTGCTCTGCATACAGTCTTGCTCAGAAAAAATGCTGTCATATCGTTGTAGTTTGTTTGGGTAAAAGACCAGTGACGTCACAGATGTTGGAGTCAGGGTACACTGTGTTAGGCTTATAAGGCTAGCATGTGTTTGAAAGACGCTGCCATAGATCAGGCAGAAGTGGTCCATTACAGCATTTAGCATGGAAATGACTGATCTTGTAAAACTCACATTTCCTTTATGCTTCTCCAATTCTGCTTTGCTCATGGAATATGGTACCTTCTTTGATGCAGTCACTCCATGCTGTCTTGTGCCATGTCTCAGAGTCAGTACTAAAATTCTTCAGAGATACCTTGAGAGTGTCTTTATATTGCTTCTTCAGACCACCTTGTGAGTAAAATAGTGTTTTGGGTAAGTGCACATTTGGCATTTGAGCTATGTGGCCAGTCCCATCAGAGTTGTGCTCTCTGCAATTAAGTTTGAATGCTTGGCAGTTCAGCTGCAGAGTGGGCTTCAGTGTCCTGACAGCTCGTTTTGCCATGTAATCTTCAGAATCTTCCTGTGATAATTCAGGTAGAAGTGGTTCAGTGTCCTTGCCTGGCACTGGTATTCTGTCTGGGTTTGATAGGCATACGAGATCAGCGCAATGGCTCTGTAGACCTTCTCTCCCACCCTGTCTTTTTGAAGACTCTCGAACACTGAGTTAGCTCTGGCAGTGTGCATCAACTGCATCTATGTGGGAAGTCCTTGAAAGTGTACTGCTAAGGTAAATTTCTCCATTTGCTGTTACCAGTGGTTCCACATATAGATGGTGCATGTCCTGGCTGGTGGAGAACCTGTGTTTTCTTGCTGTTAATTGTTAGGAAAAAATTGGTACAAGCAGCAGTGAATTAATCCATAATTTATTACATTTCAGTTTTAGAGGCTGCATTGAGTGCACAGTCATCTGCAAATAAAAGGTCACACATCAACTCTCTCTCCTCTTTGGTCTTGGCTTGTAGCCTTTTCAGGTTACATAGTTTACCGTCGGTACAGAAGGTGATCTTGATGCTGTTTTCGTCATCGTTAAAGGCCTCTGACAGGATCAAGGAAAATATACCGAAGAGCATGGGAGCAAGCACTTAACCCTGCTTCGCTCTGTTGGGCATCTGTTTGTAAGTGTGCCATCATGAAACTGGCACACAATGCTGACAGGCTTCTCTGGGCAACCTAATTTTTCCATTACTCCCACAGGCCCTCATGACTGATGATATCATAGGCCTTGGTTGGGTTGACAAATGTATACAGACCTCTGTTCTGCTCCTGGCATTTCTCTTAGAGTTGTTGGGTGACAAATGCCATGTCTTCTGTTCTATGGTCCTTTCTAAAGCCACACTGATTCTTGGGCAGGTGGCCATACTCCAGATGATTAACCAGCCTGTCAATGAGGACTCTAGCAAGGATCTTACAGCAATGACTGGGAGAGAGATCCCCCTGTGGTGGTCACAGGACAGTTTTCCTTTTCCTTCATAGAGAAAGACAATGGAGGCATCCTTTGGCCTCCAAAGGATGGAAGATGACTTCTCTTGCTGTGTAATTAAGAAGATTTCAGTCAGCTTCTGTATGAGCAGTCGACCTCCCTGCCTTGTAGATCTCTGCCATGATGGAATCTGCACTAGGCACTTTGCCATGTGAGAGGAGCTTGATGGCATCAGTACCTCTTTTTCAGTTGGAGGTGCAACTAGAGAGGAACTGGTTATAACCTCAGGCATGTGATCAATGGCTTCAGCATTGGTTGATGACATTCTGTTAACACTATGGAAGTGGAGGGGGCGGAGCCAAGATGGTGGCTGGAAAGCAGAGACTAGCGTGAGTTCCTCGCCAAGTGCCTCCAAAAACCTATAAAAAATGGCTCTGAACCAATTCTAAAACTGCAGAACCCACAAAATAGCAGAGGGAAGCAGGGCACTAGCCCAGGACAGCCTGGATGGTCTCTGGGTGTAAGGTCTATCCCGCACTGAGCTGGGAGCGGAGCAGAGCCCAGTGTGGGCGGTATGGACCAACCAGACCAGGAGCCAGGTGGAGCGTGCCTTAGTGCCCTGAATCAGTGAGCTGTGGCAGTTGCCAGACTTCTCAACCCACAAACACCAAAGACAACAGAGAACGTTAATGGGAAAAGCTGCTGGAGACAGGGAGTTTGTGGTTCGGCCACTGCCCTGGGGGCAGCGGAGGTGGAGCAGCTACAGAACTACAGCTGCAGTTGCTTCCAGCCCCAGGCTCACGTCAAGGGTCAAGTAAGTTGGCTGGGAACATGGCCAGGCAGCGAAAACGCACCCAGATTCAG
>JAQQSZ010012259.1:0-12055 GCA_028646595.1 Phalanger gymnotis | reverse complement strand
GAACATTATTAAATGCAAAATGGATAATTTTTATTATATTAAATTAAAAAACTTTTTGCATAAACAAAACCAATGTAATCAAGATTAGAAGAAAAGCAGAAAGGTGGGAAACAATTTTTACAGCCGGTGTTTCTGATAAAGGCATCATTTCTGAAATATATAGAGAATTGAGTCAAATTAATAAGAAGACAAGCCATTCCCCAATTAATAAATGCTCAAAGGATATGAATAAACAATTTTCAGATGAAGAAATCAAAGCTCTCTATAGGCATATGAAGAAGTGCTCTAAAATCATTACCGATTAGAGAAATGCAAATTAAAACAACTCTGAGGTACCACCTCAGCCCAGCTCTGCTTAGTTCAGCCCAACCTCACACCTATCAGATTGCCTAATATGACAGAAAAGGAAAATCATAAATGTTGGAGAAGATGTGGGAAAATTGGGATACCAAAGCATTGTTGGTGGAGTTGTCAACTGATCCAACCATTCTGCAGAGCAATTTGGAAGTATGCCCAAAGGGCTATAAAATTGTGCATACCTTTTCACCCAGCAATACCACTACTAGGTCTGTATCCCAAAGAGATCATAAAAAAGGGAAAGGACCTGCATGTGCAAATATATTTATAGCAGCCTTTTTCAAGGTGGAAAAATACTGGAAACTCCATCAATTGGGGAATGGCTGAACAAGTTATGGTATATGAATACAATGGAATACTATTGTGCTATAAGAAATTATGAACAAACAGATTTCAGAAAAACCTAGAAAGACTTAAAAGAACTGATGCTCAGAACCAAGAGAACATTGTATACAGTAAGAACAGCATTATACAGTGATCAACTATGATTAACTTAGCTCTTCTCAGCAATACAGTGATCCACAACAATTCCAAATGACTCATGATGGAAAATGCTATCCACATCCAGAGGAAAAAGCTATGGAGTCTGAATGTAGATCGAAGCATACTATGTGCATATTTTTGGGTTTTTTGTGTATAACATTTTCTTTTTATTCTATTTCTTCTTTCATAACATAACTAATGTGGAAATATATTCGTGATTGCACACGTATAATCTATATAGATTATACAAGGTTGCTTGCCATTCTGGGGAGGAGGGATGGGAGGGAGGAGAAAAAAATTATAAATTAAAAATCTTATCAAAATGGATGTTGAAAATCATCTTTATATGCAATTGGAAAAATTTTTTAAGAACTTTTAAAAAAAGAAATAAAATAAGGGAAGAAAGAGTATTCAGGAGGAGGTTATGGTCAACAACGTACAATAAAGCATAGATAATAACTGAGGAAAGACTATTGGCTTTATCAATCAAGAAATAATTACTGTCTTTGAAGAGAGAGCAGGGGTAGGAAAGTGGTAGTGTCTGAAGCTGTTCCATAACAAGTGGGAAGTGAAAAAGTAGATTTTAGGAAAATAGGCAGATTTTTTTTTTAAAAAATTGATTATCACATGGAGAGACATAAGACAATTACTTGACAAGAAATAATCATATGAAGGCTTTGATATTTATGAGAGAAATTTGGGAATATTTCATAAGCATCAGAAAAAAAAGTAGATAAAGAGAGATCTAAAATTAGGGTTATAGTATGATAGACAGGTTAAGCTCTTGTAAGACACAGGAAATGATGAGATTAAGGGCCTAAGGAGAGGGACTGATTCTGTCAAGTACCTCTTCATTCTCAGAGATTGGAGCAAAGAAGGAGGTAATAGGGGAAGGGTATTGAGGGGTTGTGAGGTGCAGAACTGGGAAAAGAAAACTCCTGAGCTAGGCTAGCTCAGCTCGACTCACAAGTGCCAAGCTAATTGTTTTTATTTTTAACAATTCACCCAGTCTTCCCTGGGGATTTGGTAGCTCATCCTGGTTTCTGCTCCCCCTTCTCTTCGCCTTAGGAATAACATGGTCTCCCCCAATCTCAATGGTTGCATAAGTACTGGCATTTCTCTTCACTGACCTCTTTGTGTTTATGTCCAGGCCACTTCAAGACCTACCTGGGTCTGCCTATGCTTCTAAGCCCTGTTCCTTGGCTCAGAGGGCTAATTAACTTACTAGGAGAGGGCTGGAGCTAAGGATGCTGCTTGTCTCAATCCACACTTGGGCAGAGGGTCCCAGTGGGCCTCCAGTTTCACCAGGCCCTTTAGAACCTGAAGGAAGTGGTATAATGAAAACTCTATTTTGCACTATTGATCTGTACCTATCATGTATTTTTATCTTTGCAGTTAACCATGTTTGTATCTTATCCCCTTCTAAACTGTAATCTTTATGAGGGCAAGGGTGCTTATATTTTCTAAATTTCGCATCTCCCCAGATGCAAAGCCCAGAGTTCTGCCCATAATGAATGATTCATAAATCTTTGTGGATTGAGTTACATGAAATTGAATGACTATCTACAGGGCTCCCGATACGGAAATTTTTCAGATTTCCACTTTATTTCATGCAACGTAGACAGCCTTTCGGTCTGTGCCTCAGACTGCATAGAAATTGGCATCTGGAATAGGGATTACATCTACCTGTGTATGAATATATATGCATGTGCACTTATATCTCTGCTTGTTTGCATGCACTGAAACTAACTATGCATGCTTGTAAGGGCCTAGGTGATGGTTTTCCTCTCTTCCAAGCTATCATAACATAGATAATTTTAAACCTTTTTTGCATGTCTATGTTTACTATCTACCTGGACATGCTTCGTATGTGTGGAGACCAGCCAGAAAAGGAAAGGATTGTTGGAGGAGTGGGCACTTCTCTTTCCTCCACCTCTCATCATCTCCTGTCCCCCCACACCCCTGCCCAATCCTCTCCGACTTGCATTCACAGCCTGATTTGGAGACAGATGTTGAACACTATTCAAGGTGACCTGAGCACCTTCTTTGCCCTGGGGTACCAATTAAAGTAGTTCCATCCTCAGCCCTGCCTCCATCAAACTCTTATCCCAAGTCTCCTCCAGGGCTTTTGATTGGCCAAATCATCTTCCCAGTTATCTCTCCAGGGAAGGCTCCCCTAAGAAGTCAGGGAATTGGTCCTTGGCCTCTCACTAGGGACAAAGGGCAAGGAGGACATGGAGCACAAAGAGTGTCTGCTCCAGTCTTGACTTTAGTTGAGGAGAGACAAAGCATAGTCAGTCCAATACTTTCAGCCTAGCTCTGCTTAGTTCAGCCCAACCCAATTCATCACTGTTCAGCCAGCATCAGCAGCCTCTGACCAGGTTTGGAGATTCATTGGTAATGTCTGATATCCAAGGACTTATGTTCTTTACAGACTGAAAGCTTAGTTGAATTCCAACCTATCCAAAAATGAGAAATAGGGAATTGATGCAATGTTTCAATAAATATGTTCAAAGTTTATACTTTGTGTGCAAGGGTTGTAGAGAGACCCTTCAAATCCTTCCAGAACACCAATGAAGCTATATCTCAATTATCCATAATAATGGTCAAGACTAGTAACCTGGATAATACAAAATTATTTTTATTTGGCTTGAGAATGCATTTATTTTGTTTTTGTTATTTTCTTATTTTAGGACATATTTTGTTCCCTGAGCACATAATGTTTAAAGTTAGGGGTTTAGGAATGGAAAGTGGCTAATTAAGATCCCCAAAGCAAAGAGGCGTATTTGACCTCATAGGTCCCTGAGACTTGGTGGGGAAATTCTCATTGTTATAATATCATTCTGAAAAGATATAAAAAGAACAAAAACACTTATTGGAACATGGAGGAAGATTAGTAATTTATATTAAACTATACTTATGATAAGAAAGCAAGTAACAAGAGAGAAAAGGTCAAAAGCATCTAGACTATTAGGAGTACTTAATCTGATTTAAGGATAGATTTCAGGGGGTTCAGGAACTTGGATGTGGAAAAATTACATTTTTATTTTCACTAGCCTCCAACCAAAATTTAGGATATTCTTAAATTATTTAAAAACATTATTCTGATGAGGGATCCTTAGGTTTAAGCATACCATAATAAAATAAAATGAAGAACACCTGATTTAGATGAATATCAAGAGAGGAAGAAGAGTTATTATTGTTAAAGCATAATACAGAGTACTTGGGCAGAATGAGGAACTAGAGAAAAAGAATTTGGAAAACTGGTCATAAGCAGGGGAGACTTAATTTATCCAGGTTTCTAGAGGTGCTCTTGCCATAAGCACAGCCATTAATTACTGTGTAGAAGATAGCCATCTTTAAGTATTTAAAATGCTTCCACAAAGAAGAGGAATTACATTTTTTTCAGTTTAGTTCCTAAGGCAGAAATCAGGACCTATGGGAGGAAATGTCAAATTTGAGATTGATATCAGGAAAAACTTTCTGAGAACGGAAATTATTCAAAAAAGAAAAGGCTGTCTTGGGAGCTAGTAACTTTGGGGTCTTCAAGCAGAGGCTAGGACAATTTATCAGATGCATTGTAGAAGGGATTCTTTTGGGGGTTATGTGTTGGAATAGATAAATTCTAAGGTTCCTTCTGACTCTAAAATTCTGTGATTCTGTGAAATAGGATGCAGATCCATCCCATGCAGAAAATCAAGATTTCACTACAATGATCAAACTAGGATGGGAATCTGGCAGAGAGTGCTGGGCATTTTCCTGCATGTGCGTTTGTGTGTGTGTGTGTGTGTGTGTGTGTGTGTGTGTGTGTGCAGGGGGAAGTAGGTGATAATTTTTCATGTAATGGGAACAACCAAGGTTGGACCCTTGGGAGACTGTGAAGTTCCTCTCGTAGCTTTGCCTGGTCTACTCAGAGGAAGCAGATTTGTCCTCCTCAGCCTCTAGTGGAGTCAGTTAAGTTTTCTTGCCTTTAAAGGGAGTGGGGAAGTATGCATATGAAGCATTACAACTTGGGAGGAAGGATGAAGTAAATAGCTATCTTGTTGTCCTTACAGATAATGATGACCATCATCACAATAGCGAATGCCTGACATTTGTATAATAATAATGTGCCAATTTAGAGCCATCTCCTCTCCAAATGTTCACATGGACTCTGTGCCTGACCTGTGTTCTGAGCTCATATTGGTCTGATCAGCCATGCACTTTACCATGACTCCAACATTGTGATGTCATTTTTGTCCTCTCTGAGAATGAAGGACAGCAACCAACCAAATATGTGTCAGGCATTGTGAGGAGCATTTTACGAATACTCAATTTGATCCTCACCACAACCCTGAGAGGTTGGTCTTATTATTATCCCCATTTTATAGATGATGAACCTGAGGCAGACAGAGGTAAAATGACTTGCCCAGGGTCACACAGCTAGTGAGTGCCTGAGGTTGGATTTGAACTAAGATCTTTCTGAGATCCCCTCTGCCCCATCCATTTAGACCTAGAGAACAACGTTAGAGCTTGAAGAAATCTTAAAGATTGATCAATGCTAATCAAGAAATTGAGAGCCAGAGAGACAAACTGAATTAGGTAAAATTACATAGCTAATTAGTGGCAGAGCCAAGACAAAAGCATAGGTCTTCTGACTCTCAATGAAGTAGCATTTCCCTATCCATCATTTTGCCTTAGTGTCTCAGTTTCCTCTATGACATTTACCATCACAAGCCTTCCTCTTTCCTGCTCCAATATTTCAAAGATAAAGGTAAAGTCAGAATGATACTACCCCAGGTAAGTTAAGTAATTTATTCAGTCACACTGCAATTTGAGGGCAAAGTTGGAAGGAAAATTCAATTCTCCTTACTACAAGTCCTGGGTTCGGTGGGATTGTTCCAATAGGGAAGCAGGATCACTAAAAGCAATATGATTGGCTTTTCTCTCACAGTTATTTTGTTAGTAAATTGAGGGGATTGGAGTATGAATTCTAAGGTCTCTCCAGCTCTGAACTTCCCTGTTCAAATATTCAGATTCAACACATTTTTCCTGAGCCCTCTAGTACCTTCAGTGAAAGAAATTTTAGACTGGAGAAGGTAGGCCTAAGAAAGGGGATGATTACAACCCCGATGGAGTGGTATGTAAATAAATCCCACTACAAACTGGAACTACTTATGGAAAACATTTATTGCAAGGGTTCATGGTATCTTTAGGGCAAGAGTTCTCCAAATACTCAGAAATAGGGAAACAGACAAGTTTCACAGAATCACGCAGCCTCAGAGTAGGAAGGGACCTCAGCTACACTCTACTACAAGTTGCATATCTGAGTAGAGAATCTCCTTTATAACATCTCCACTAAGTGATCATCTAGCCTCTGCTTCAGGGCCTCTACTGATGGAGATCTCATTATCTCCTAAAGCAACCAATTTTTGCATGTTTCCCTCTCTATTAAGCCCTAGAGTTTCCTCATCCCTAGTTTTGGCTCCCTCTCCTTCTATCCAGGGCTTTGGAGAGATGAGCCCACATTTTCTGTTCAACAACATAGTCTTTTTCCCATCGTCCAACCTCCTAATGTTAGATTGACCGAGATACTTGATTGAACCTAAATACTAACTTTGTTAGTTTTATTGTGTCTCAAGTCACTCACTTTGAGATTTTGAGAATTCCCTGCAGGGGTGGGAAAAAGAAAAAAAAATCTCCTTAGAGTAGACTGGAAAAATACCTTTGGTGACAGTATGCAGGACTTCCAAGGCCGAAGGCCATATCTTCAACCTCTTCTCTGGAAAAAAAAAAAGCCAGGCAGTAGGTTCCAGTATTGGCCACCAGCATTGACCCCATTGTTTTCTTTGACATGGTTCTCCACTTTCAATTCTCACTGCTTTAAGAAATCTTTTCTCATCTCTTGTTGACCCCTTCTTTCATTTTCCATTGTGACTATTCCAACTCTTTCCAAATCTCCTCAATTCCATCCTACCCCATCCTTACTCTTAAGAGATGAACAACCTCCTACTTATGAACCACTAGGTGGTACTAGTGCTAGAGCTTATCTACAAGCTAGACTTGTAGGAAGAATTGAGGCTCAGACACTAGCTGTTTGACCCTGGGCAAGTCACTTAACCTCTGTGTGCCTCAGTTTCATCATCTATGAAATGGAGATAATAAGAGTACCTACCTCCCAGGGTTGTTGTGAGGATCGAATGAGACGAATTTGTAAAGCACTTTACAAATTTTGAAGCACTCTATGAATGTTAGTTATTGTCATTATTTCTTTGCTGAAGGCAAGATCATCCAAAGTGAGATCCTGTACCTTCCTATCCCTATCACATAATCTCTGTTTTCTTCTTCCTCCTTTCCTCCTGTCTCTCAGGCTATAGTTCCTCTCATCTTTGCTAAAATGCACCCTCCCTTTGTGTCTTCAATTCCAACCTCGCCTACAACCACTAGAGCTTACTCCACAATTATCCCTCTCTCTTTTGTATATTCCATTTCTCTCCACAGATTCCTTGTCTTTTGCTTAAAAAACACAATTTGGTCTGTCCATCCTAATAATGAAACAAAACAAATTTTTTCCTCATTACCACTCATATGATCATCTTGTTTCTCATTCCAGTTTATCTCTAAACTTCTAGAAAAAAAGTTGTCTGCAACCGCTGTCTCCATTTCTTTACCACCCATTCACTCCTCAGTCTTTCATATCTCCTTAGAGGAGGCTGGAAAAATCCCTATGGTGACAGTAAGCAGGACTTTCAAGAATAGTATCTACCTCCTTTCCCCAGTCCACTGAAAATGCTCCTTCAAATGTTATCCATAGCTTTTCATCAAAGACTTGCTCCCTCTTAAAATTTTCTCCACCTTTTAGTCCCATGGCACTAGACTCTCCTGGTTCATTTATTCATGAAGTTTCATGAAAAAAAATTTGTTAGGTCAATTAGATCACTCAACAAACATTTAAGAAGTATGCATTATGTGGAGAGTTCTGTGTTAGGCACTAGGGGGCAAACAAGGAGAAATCAGATATCTGACCCCAAGGAGTTTGTGATCTAATGAGAACAACAGAAATAATAACAATAGCATAGTCCTCTGTCACCTCCTTCTTTCTCTTCTCTGATGATTGTTCTTTCACTGTTACTTCCTAAAGATAGATATTCCATAAAATGATGCCACCAGCTCTCTTCTATTCATTCTCTATGGTTATTCCTTCAGTAAGCAAACTAAGTGAATTTTGACTATCCCACCGATGCTTCAAATTTAAGATGCCACAAACTTATATATCTTACTCTCAAACCAACTCTTTTTCTGTACTTTCTTATTTTTTTCCTTACTTGTTCAGTTGTCTTTCAGTTGTTTCTGACTCTCTGTGATCCTTCTTGGGATTTTCTTGGCCAAGATATTGTAGTGGTTTGTCATTTTCTTCTCCAGCTCATTTGACAGATGAGGAAACTGAAGTAAATAGGGTTAAGTGACTTGCCCAGGGTCACATGTCTCAGGCCAATTTTGAATTCAGGGAGATGAATGTTCCTGACTCCAGGCTGGAACTCTATCCATTGCACCACTTAGCTGCCCCATTTTTTTTTAATTAATGGCATCACTGTCCTCCTGGTCAACTAAACCTAGAAATCTTGGAATCATATTTGACTTCTCCCTCTCTTTGCCTCCCACTTGCCTCATAATCATCTACAAACCCCACTGATTCTACCTTCTAATTATTTCTCAGCTTATTCTTTCTTTTACATTGTCAATACCTAGTTCATTCTCTAATCACCACTTATCTGGACTCAAGGGTTCTTCCTACCTCCAGTCTCTTTATGTTCCAACCTATCCTACATCCAATTATTGCCATAGGAATCTTCCTATTAAACACCTCTGATGATGCCCTTTCCCTCAAAAACTTTTAGTGGTTTTCTATTACTTTGATAAGTAAGTACAATTCCCCATTTAAGATCTTCCATGATCTAGCTTTCACCTCCGTCTCTAGAGCGTCCCATTTCCAATTACTTCCCTACATCTACCCTGTGATGTAGCCGAATGGAATTACTCATTGTTCTTTGAACACATACTATGATTCTTTATTTCTCTGACTTTCTTTTCTCATGCTCCTTCTCTAATTAGAGAGTATAGACAATCCAAAATACTCTGTCCACCAGAAATGACTGATTCTTTGCTTTGTTTTTTTCAGAGTAGAGAGAGAAATGCACTAGAGACCCAAGATTGAACCCTGTCCCTTTCTCTAACTTGTTTTGTGACCTTAGGTAAATAACTTTAATTTAGCTAAGATTTAGTCATTTTTCAAATGGGTATTATAATCTAATAGATTACCTATTCCCCTTGGAGTACAAATCAGATAAAAACAAGGACAATATCCCCTACTCTCAACCTCTGCCATTCCACTTTTTGGTGTTAAATGGGGGTGTTTTTATCAGCTTTCCAATAGGTTTCAAACACCTCTGCTTTGTATGCTGACACCTGCCAACAATTAGAGAACAAGTTGTCTTGTATCCCAATGATATGCTAAAGATCCATAACCAAAGTAAGTGTCCCCCGAAGATATGTGCTAGGAGGATGGCTGGACAAGGATGGGGGTGTAGTGGAAGATTGAGGGAAACTTGCACTGTGAATTTTCTAAAGGAGTAATAAAGGCTCCCATCGATTTATTGAACACACATTTATTAAGTGATTATTGCATATAAAGTACTGGGAGCAAAGCATGGGAGAAATATAATCCAACAATGAGATGAAACTGTCAAAGAGAACTATAATACATGCCATTATAAGATTTGGCTCTACTTTTTGCACCTGTCAGGTAGGTTATCACAAGTACTATTTCTGCCATTTTGGATATCTTTGAACTGGATCAGTGCTTTTTTTGGTAAAGGGAATTCCTGATAAGGAAACTCAACCCATCAATGCGGATTGGCACTTATGCTGCAATTTATAGTCTATGGAGAGTTGCCTGGGAGAAATAAGAAATTAAGTAATTTGTCCAGGGTCAAAAAGATAGAAGATATATAAGGTAGAACCTGAACTTACATCTTCCTGACTTGGAGGTTATACCATATTGCCACTGCCCTGCTATTTTATAAATAAAAATACCGAACTGAAGTTACTATTCTAATGCCATGCAGTTAATAAATAGCAGTGACAGTAATCTCATCCTCGTTTTTTGATTCCAAATCAAGTGTTCTTTTGACTTTACTGATACTTTTCATGTGGTACCATACTGCCTTCTAATTTCCTCATCTATAAAATTAGTGGACTAGACTAGATTAATAATAAGAACAACATTTATATAGCACTTCAAGGTTTACAAATATCAATTCATTTTGTTCTCACAATAACTCTAGGAAGTAGTTTCTATTGTTATGTTCATTTTACAGATGAGGAAACTGAGGCTTATAGAGGTTAAATGACTTGCCTAGTGTCACACAGCTAGCAAGTGTCTTAGGAAAGATATGAATTCAAATAAATGTTAATGACTTCAGAACCAGTGCTCTATACACTCTGCCACCTAGCTGCCTCTACCTTCTATTGTCCCTTTCAGCTCTAAATCTTGTTAACTTTAATGAGGACAGGCAAAACTGACCTCCCCAGCAGCAGGAACGAGAAGCAGGAATGAGTACTTGGGACACAGCATGAATTGACCGTACTTATTCCCACAGCTAACTATGAATGCCAGGCCCCAAAGGGAGGACAACCGGACAGCCACCACCCAATTCATCCTCCTGGGATTTCCCACACAGCCCGCCATCCAACTACTCCTCTTTGCCCTCTTTCTGGTTGCTTACCTGCTGACCTTGCTGGAGAACTTCATGATCATCCTTGCCATCCACAGTGATGGGCAACTCCGCAAGCCCATGTACTTTTTCTTGAGCCACCTCTCCTTCCTAGAGATGTGGTATGTCACTGTCATCAGCCCCAAGATGCTGGTAGATTTCCTCAGCCATGACAAGAGCATCTCATTTGCAGGCTGCATGACCCAGCTTTACTTTTTTGTTACCTTTGTCTGTACTGAGTACATCCTCCTTGCTGTCATGGCCTTTGACCGCTATGTAGCCATTTGCAATCCACTCCGCTACCCAGCCATTATGAGCAACCAGCTCTGCTGTGCCCTTGCTGGGGGCTGCTGGCTCTGTGGCCTGATGACTGCCATGATCAAGATGGTTTTCATTGCTAGACTCCGCTACTGTGGCACGCCCAACATCAACCACTACTTCTGTGACATCTCCCCACTCCTCAATGTCTCCTGTGAGGACTCCTCCCAGGCTGAGCTGGTCGACTTCTTCTTGGCTCTGTTGGTTATTGCTGTCCCTCTCGGTGTGGTGGCGGCATCTTATGTTGCTATCATCACCACCATCCTAAAGATCCCTTCTGCCCAGGGCCGTTACAAAGCCTTCTCCACCTGTGCCTCTCACCTCACAGTTGTCACTCTCTTCTACTCTACCACCCTCTTCACCTATGCCAGACCCAAGCTTATGTATGCCTATAATTCCAACAAGGTGGTATCTGTGCTCTACACAGTCATTGTTCCCCTCCTCAACCCCATCATCTACTGCCTGAGGAACCGAGAGGTAAAGGTGGCCTTGAAGAAGACCATTCTTTGCAAAGTTGGGGGGACTGAAGAGGATAGGGCTTTGTATGCCTGACTGTTGACAGAGACTTTCTGGGTCAGTGACAGAACTCAATCTTTGCATGATAACTGCCTGGCACACATACACTTAGGTTATTTTCTTTTCCATTTTCCATAAATTCCTAGTTCTCAGATCCCAATTCTTAGGAATTGGAGCTTACCATGAAGAATTAGAGAATATGAGCATTAGAAAAGATCTCTAAGGATGCCTAATTCCTCTTTACTCTTGAAGAGAAAATGTGGGATAGTGAAGAAGACTTGGAATCAAAAGATTGGTGTTTGAAATCTGACTCTCTCATTACCTTTGAACAAGTCATTTAATCATTCAGACTCTATGTTTCTTCATCTATAAAATGGGGGTGGGGTGGGATGGGATGATAAAATGTACTATCTACTCACAGAGATTTTTTTTCTGATTACATATCAAGTTTATTTCTATAATATGATAGTTTAAAAATAATATTTCATTTTTTCTAATTACATATAAATGCAATTTTAAACATTCATTTAAAAAATTGAGTTCCAAATTTTCTCCCTTCCTCCCTCATTTCTCTCCTTCCTTAAGCAGTAAGTATATATATATATACACACACATATATGTGTGTGTGT
>JAQQSZ010012258.1:0-12055 GCA_028646595.1 Phalanger gymnotis | reverse complement strand
CAGCCAAGCCTCTGGCGTTCTCAAGTCCCACCTCAACGACTAGAGACCAGAGTCCAGAGACCCATTGGTTCCCAAATTGGCCCCTTTTAAGTCCTTAATCTATGCCCACACAGGTTTCACACCTGATAGGGCTTTGGGCCTGGGGCTTAGCATTTAACAGGTGAAAGTACTTTCATGGTAAACAAAAGCCAAACTCCTCAAGGGCACCCGTTAAACTAAGCCCATTTTGCCTTACTGGCACACCAAGATAAAACAAAGCAGCCAAATCTATTATGGGGACTAATTCCCCAAAACACTGTCCATTGATGTTTACAAATAGAATTTAACCTTTTTGATGATAATCAATAATTAATTGATAAAATTGATTAAGCTATTTGCCAGGCACCATACTAAGTGCTGGGGATACAAAAAAAGGGCAAAAGATAATCCTTGCCCTCAAGGAGCTTACAGTCTAATGGGGAAGACAACATGTAAACAAATGTATGCAAAACAAGATATGTACAGGATAAATAGGAAATAATTAACAGATGGAAGACACTAGAATTAAGAGGGATTAGGGAAGGCTTCCTGTAAAAGATAGGACTTAAAGGAAGTCAAGGAAGCCAGAAGGCAGAAATGAGGAAGGAGAATATTCCACTCATGGGGGGGGGGGGGGGGGGCAGCCAGAGAGAATACCTGAAGTTGAAAGATGGAGTTTCTTGTTCATGGAACAGCTGGGAGGCTAGTGTCCCTGGATGAAGGAGTACATGGAGTGAAGTAAGGTATAGGATGACTAGAAAGGGATATGTGTGTGTGTGTGTGTGTGTGTGTGTGTGTGTGTGATGCCTATGTTATGATAAGCAGAAGAGCTGTTAATGTGAGTTTATAGAAGATGTTAGAATCTATCTCCAGAATCATTCAGATTGGCCATCTAAGCAATACATTCAGAGTATTTCCCCTCAGCAGCTTTTGGCAGATTTCCAAGATCTCAGTCCCCCACCCCAGAAGTAGAATGTCTATGCTGGGGGTATAGGAAAAAGAAAAAAAAACAGATGAAAAGAAGAAGGTAAGGCTTCTGATAACAGGTAACATGCTGTATGATATCATTTAGGGGACAGGACCAGATAGAGGGAAGAGATGGCGCTCAGTCCTTGAAAAGCGTATGCTACCTTGTAAGTCAACACAGTAGCCTAACTACCTGACTTGGATTTAACAGCCAGTTGAAAACCTTTGTTGTACCATGGAGACTTAACATTAATGCCCTATTTCTTGGAGCAGAAGGGAAGATGGAAGGAGTTGTGGTGTGGACCAACAATTCTCTAACCTATTTGTGTTCACTTCTCAACAACAAAGCTGTAGTCAGAACTTGATAAGCTGCTGTGGTTCTTAATCAGGTAAATTGCATACTCTAGACTAGGGCTGCCCAAAACATGGGCCATGTGCCCCATGCGGTCTGCCTGTGTCCACCACAAGCACAGAAATCGACACAAATGCATTTATGTGAATTTCCATGCCCGTAGTAAACCCTGGCAGGCTGCATAAAATCACATTGCTGGCTGCATGCAGCCCGTGGGCTGCACTTTGGACAGCCCTGCACTAGACCAGAGGAAAAAGAAAAGATTCTGTCCTCTGCTTATAGAATCTTGGCTTAATTTAATTTAATTCACAAGAACCTATGGTTTAGCATTGTGCTTGGCTTCCCAGTGGAATATATGTTAACTGAAAGATTGTTTAGTCATTTTGGTCAAATCTGACTCTTTGGCAAAGATACTGGAGTGGTTTGCCGTTTTCTTCTCCAGCTCATTTTACAGATGAGGAAACTGAGGCAAACAGGTTTAAGTGACTTGTCCAGGGTCACACCACTAGTAAGTGTCTGAGGCAGGATTTGAACTCGGGAAGATGAGTCTTCCTGACTCCAGGCCTGGCACTCTATCTACTGCACCACTTAGGTGCCCAACCGCAGGATTATATGTACTATATATAATGATGACAGCAACAACAACAACAATATAATTATTAGATAGTAATAGCCAGCACTTATATAAGGTTTGAAGGTTTGCAGGGTACTTTGCATGCCATCTCATTTGAGAAAATATTTATTAAAAGTTTACTTACGTTTAAGTTTACTTAAGTGCCAGTCACTAAGCATTGGATATACCAATGCAAATAAGCAGGACAATCTCTATCCTCAAGGCACTTGCGTTTTAATGGGAGAAGACATATAAAGGGGAGTTAGAAGGGAGTGACGATGTCATGGTATTGCCATAAATAGGAATGGGGTGTAGGCCTGCTTCCTGGCAAGATAAGGTAAATGTTCATCTATCAGAGCCCAGAGTCCCAGAGGTAGTGTTCAAAGTTTCCGTGGGGAGGGTAGGCAAAGAATGATGACTAAGCAGAGGTGATGGAAGGATACTGGTCCCTGATTAAGTATGTAGGTGCTCCTCCACCCATATCACCCCCTCCCCATACTCCTCCACAGCCTAGTTCTGCCCAGCTTCTTGGCCTTCATTTATGACTCTAGCAAGGAAGAATTTAAGATTCAAGTCAATGGATCAGATATACTTAAAGTGTTACCACTTATAAGTAACTAAAATCCAAACTGAACTTAAATAGAGGACCTATGTGAGGATGGTGGCTTTAAAGAGATTGCAATATTTAGAAGTATGAACCAAAAGTTACTAAACTGTGCATGCCCTTTAACCCAGTGTTAGGTGTATAGCCTAAAGAGATGAAGGAAGGAGGAAATAAGAGGAAAAGGACTCCCATGCACAAAAATATTTATATTAATTCTTTTTGTGGTGGCAAAAAAGTAAGCTAAAGGGGGTACCACTTAATTTGAGAATTTCTGAACAGAATATGGTATATACAAATATGAAGGAATGCTATTGTCCTGTAAGAAGCAGTGAAAAAGATAGCTTCAGAGAAACCTGGGAAGATTTGTATGAACTGATGCAGAATGAAGTGAGTGGAGGAGAATAATAATCTATGTAATAACAATAGCATTGTAAAAATGTACAACTTTAAAATGACTTAAGACTCAGACTCTGTCCCTCAAATCACTTAGCTGCCTTGTTGAAAGTCATACTTTGATGAAAGGAGGAAGCTCTTCCTATCCCCTCCCTGCTCCTCCAATCCCAAGAAAACTGACTGCTCAGATTGCTTTCCAGCTATATCCTTTCTGCTGCTTATATAAATTCAAAGTTCAATAAACTGCTGTATATAATGTATTGTAACATTATTGGGACTGCAAGCAACATCAAAAATGGCAGGAAGGGGATGTCAAATTGGATAGTAGTGGATTTGAGGGAACTATGGCAAGATGGGGAAGGAAGGTGGAATATGGTAACACTAGCACAACACTAGCATAAATTCAGATGTCTGGATTTAAAAAAAATATAGACTCTCTCTCTCTATTGAATCATAATGCATAACACAAAACATAAGAAGGAACTGCTACATTTCATGACCCAACCCAGATTTTTCACACCCCTGATTTCAGGAGAGAACCAACACATTTGATGCTATTCTCAGGAGAACAAGGCAGTTGAGGGATCCCCAATACATTGACAATGAAGATGATAGGATATGCAGGGTTTTCCTAAAGTTTCCTTACACTTCTCCAATTCAACAATTCAATTTGTAGACATGCTTAGAAATAATTTGTAAATGGCATTTGAAAGACATATTTGTTAAGGTCACAAAGCTGTTCGCAATGACAGGGCAAACAAGGCCTTTTGGTGTGGTTAACAGACTCAAAAATCCTCATCAGTGGTGAGAAGATGCTTGTTCTTAAATGCTGTTTACAGATCTTAAACATTTGCTGAGCACCTACTATGTAGGAGGTCTTGGGAATAAAGAATGCTTTGTACAGAATGAGTGTTCAATGAATATTCATGAAGAAATGCATGACTGAAAGGGGGAATTGATAATCTATTATCCACAGCCTGATCTTCAATTGTTTATAAAACTTTAAAAACATGCTAACTTCATGGATATATAGTCTATGCACATATGTAATCATGCAGCCAAATTAACACAATTCATTTCTTGACCCATAAAATCAATTTTCTTTTCACTCTCAACCAAGGTAGAAATATCTAGTAGAACCTAATTAATTTGTACCTCACTCATTCCTTCACAGCTTGTGATCATTCTGACACACATTACTCTTCTGAGGACTATTTATGAAAAAATCAATTAATCAACAAACACTTTTTAAGTACCTACTATATGCCAGGTACTGTGTTTAGGTGTTTGGAGACTCAAGCGCAAAGGATGAAAATATCTCTAGTCCCAAAGAGATTATATTCTAAAGGGGAGGGAGAAGTGCTATACTAATGTAATATAAAGAAAACTCCACAGGTAAAGTTCAGCATACTTAAGAAGCAAACTTTTTCAAGTACCTTTAAAAATATATGTTTAAAAATTTGTGTTCACAAATTAAAAATAAAATAAATAAAAAATTTAAGAAACATACAAGTTGTTCTGTGCATATCCTTTGACCCAGCAATACCACTTCTAGGTCTATGTTACAAAGAGATTTAAGAAAAAAAAAGGAAAAATATCTATATGTGCCAAAAATATCTGTAGTAAAGCTTTTTGTGATGGCAAAAAATTGGAAACTGATGGGATGTCCCTCATTTGGGGAATAGCTGAATAAGTTGTGGTATATGAATACTACTGTGCTATAAGAAATGACTAGCAGGATGCTGTCAGAAAAACCTTGAATGAGTTACATGAACTAATGCAAAGTGAAATGAGCAGAACCAGGAGAACATCATACAAAGTAACAACAATACTGTACAATGATCAACTGTGAATGACTTGCTGTTCTCAGCAATACAAAGAACCAAGACCATTCTCAAGGGCTTGCATTAGAAAATGCTATCCACTTCCAGAGAAATGCAGATCTGAATGCAGATTGAAGTATACTTTTTTTTTTTAACTTTCTTTACTTTTTCATGGGGTTTTATTTTTGGTCTCTGCTTTCTTTCACAACATGACTAACATGGAAATATGTTTTGATGACTGCACATGTGTTACCTATAACAAATTGCTTGCCTTCTCAATGAGGGGGAAGGGGAAGAAGAAGGGAGAGAACTTGGAACTCAAAATTTTTAAAAAACAAATATTAAAAATTGGTTTTCCATGTAGTTTTAAAAACATATATGTATGCATACATATACATGCATATATATCTGTATGTTGCTTGAGACATAACTAGAATAAGGTGATTGAGGCGTCTGTGTGTGAAGGGGAATGATAGGAATTTTTTTTGGCAGGGTGAGGGGCATGTTGCCTCCTCTGGTTCAATGTTTTACCTGGTTCTTATCTCAGAGTTCTGTACACCAACTCTCGCAGGTCCTGTCCCTATCATGCTCCTCTCTTGGGGTCGACCTTCTTTCCTTACTATATAGGCCCAACTGGGGCAGACTGTCTACAATGCATCAAAGGTACTAGGGATCTGTGCCACATGTGACACTTGAGAGTTTGAGGGAACATGGTCTGCCAGTCTCCCCCTAAACAGTTTCTGCTCATACCTCCCTCCCCCTCAAGAATAAACTTATCTAGCTTTTGTTTCTGATGTTGCCAAAGTGCTAAGTCCACAGATGACTTTTACCTACTCGTTAAAGCAGGTCTAGCAGTATCTTGAGGCAGCTAAGTGACTCAGTGGATAGAGGTTTGAAATCAGGAAGACTCCTCTTCCTGAGTTCAAATCTGGCCTTGGATGCGTATGAGCTGTGTGACCTTGGGCAAGGTCACAGTTTTGCCTCAGTTTCCTCTTTTGCAAAAATGAGCTGGAGAAGGAAATGGCAAACCACTCCAATATCTTTGTCAAGAAAACCCCAAATGGGGTCACAAAGCATTGGACATGACTGAACAATAACAACAGGGTATATACTGAAGTTATAACATGGTTTCTTTAAAAATTCTATAATCAATAATAAAAAAAAACCCAAGCTAACTCAGATTGTACTTCTCCCCCTACCCCTGTCCTCCCTAGGTTGTGCTGGATAGCGTGTTGTTCTTTGAGTCATCAATTTAATTTTTTTTAATTTAAATTTTGTCTTGGATATTAATTAGCTGTGTGACCCTCAGGCAAATCCCTTTGCCCCACTAGGCCTTAATCCAGCTCTACATCTATGAACACTTTCCCCATTTATAATGGATTATTGAGGTATGAGCGCAGAGAGATTCCAGTTTACAAAACAAGGGTGACTGACTTCATAGAAAAAAATCCAACCTGAAAAGGCACGGATGTCTATTGCATAGCTTTAAAGTCTGGAAGGGCACAAGGGAATATTCGTGTACAATAACCCACTTGGAAAAAAATATTACTTGCATATTAAGTAGCTCAGAGAGTACCACACACATAGATATCTCTGGCACATTAGCCATCTATTTTTTAAATTTAATCAACTTATCAAATAATAAATATTTATGTAAAGTACATAAGGTATGGCCCCTGCCCTCATGGAGTTTATAATCTACTTGAAGAATAAGATAATATAATGAGTAATAATAAGAACTAACATTTTCATGCTGTTTAAAGGTTGGTAAAGAGCTTTACATATATGTTATTTCATTTGAGCTTCTAACGACCCTGTAAGGGAAGATTTTATTATTATCATCATTTTGTAGATGAATAAACTGAATAAATGACTTGCCCAGGGTCACACAGCTAGTAAGTGTCTGAAACAGAATTCAAACTCAGGTCTTCCTGTTTTCAATCTAATATTCCATTACATCACCTAACTGCCTGTTGTTGTTCAGTCATCAATTATATCCAACTCTTTGTGACCCCAAAGACAAATCCATGGGATTTTCTTTTTTCTTTTCTTTTTTTTTTGAGGGGGGAAGGCAGGGCAATTGGGGTTAAGTGACTTGCCCAAGGTCACACAGCTAGTAAGTGTTAAGTCTCCGAGGCTAGATTTGAACTCAGGTCCTGCTGACTCCAGCACTGGTGCTCTATTCACTGTGCCACCTAGCTGCCCCCAGGGGATTTTCTTGGCAAAAATACTGGAGTAGTTTGACATTTCCTTTTCCAGTGTGTCCCCATTTTACATTACCATTTACATTACAATTTTACATTACCATTTTAGGTAACTTGCCCAGGGTTGCACAGCTAGTAAGGGTCTGAGATTGGATTTGAACTCAGGTCTTCCTGACTCCAGGCCTGGATACCTTGCACTACCTACCTGTGTATACATACCCTTAAAAGTTACCCAAGGAGGCAGTGGGCTGTATCAGAGTTTGGGCTAGAGGGGTGGAGATGACTGTTTTGAAGTGGACAGAAGAATGTATTATTAACTAACCAATTTAAAAAATTGACTTAACTCTCTTCTGTAGAGTTGAAAACCTTAATTTCAGCTTTTTAAAAGTGTCTGGCATCATGACTTGGAGGCTTGCTCTTTCCTCCTCTTTTATACCCACATAAAAGGGATCTAGGCCTTTCCTAAAACATTTTGTTCTTAAACACTAATCACAGAGAACTTGGAAATACCCTTTGTGTTTTGTGTTGGCCAAAGATGTCAGCAAAATAAGCCTTTGCAGAATTACCAATATTGAAACTGAAATTTACTAAGACCAGACTGGAAATTAAAGGAAGCATAATAAACAAATGAAAGACCGAGCTAGTAATGAAAATAAGTGCAATAAAACAGATTATTTTGGATTTGAGGTCTAAGTTACAAGTGAAACAAAGCAGAAAGATTCTGTTTATATTAAGCATTTTGGAAACTTGGGAGAATCCGCCTCCAGGTACTGTTGTTTCTCCAAGTTAATATCACTCGCCATGGTTTTGTATTTCGGCATAAAAATCAACACGGGTGATTTTGTTTGAAGACTGTTGGTTTACTTGCAAGCTAAATATTAGAACAGTTGCCAATGTTTAGAGAATGAATTGGGGATGCTTATTTTGCTCATGGACTATTTGCTTCTATGGAGGGACAATGAGTGAACTACTGGCAAATCCTCAAACCTGGGAGTCAGGAGACCTTTGGTTCGGTCCTTTCCTGCCAATTACTAGCTGTTACCTCAGGCACAAATACTCTGCCAGATGATTCTGACTTTTTCATTGAAGTAAATCTGGCAAGACCTGGACCTTGAGAAAGTCATTTAATTTTCTTGGGAATTCAATATAACATTAACAATAGCATTAATAATTGACATTTATATAGCCCTTTAAAATGTGCAAAGCACATTAACCCAACCTTAGTTTTCTCATCTGTAAAATGGGGGTGTTATCTGACCTCTTTTCCTTACCAAGTTGTTGTGAGATTTATATGAAATATTAAAAACATGAGAGCCCTTGGGAAAGTGTAGAACAGATCAAAATGTATGCTTATGTAGGGAGAAAGGGAGGCTGGGCCCTGGCAAGAAAATGCTAGCAATCAAACCCTGGACTTTCGCTTGGTATTCTCACCGTGCCCAAGTCATGTGAACAGGTATTTATTAAGTGCTTACTATGTAATAGACACTGTGGTAAGCACTAGGGATATGAAGATGAAACCCTCCCCCTCAACAGTGTCTGCTATCAAATTTTTACATAGTTTTCTCCCCGACTAGGCTGTGATACACACACACACACACATACACACACACACACACACACACAACCAGATATGGTGTGTATGTATATGTATGTATACATATGTATGCAAATGCATAGACACATATATGATTCATATGTGTATATATGTACATATAAAATATTTAAAATGTATAAACATAATTAAATTTACATAATTATATAATTTAATATAAAATAAAAGATATAAATATTATAAATATGATATATAAAACACATAGGATGTATGTGTGTATAAGATAGATATAGAAAATATGTGTATGTATATGTATACATGTGTGCATATATGTAATATAATATAAATTGGAGATAAGCTCAAGGGACACTGGGCACTAGAATTAAGGAGGACTGGAAAAGCCTACTTCCATAAAGTGATATGGGCAGGTAGGCAATGCAGTGGATAGAGTACCAAGCCTGGAATCAGGAAGACTTGAATTCAAATCTAGCCTCCTACACCTAACTAACTGTGTGACCCTGGACAAGTCACTTTGCCTTGTTTGACTCAGTTTCCTCATTTGTAAAATGAGCTGCAGAAGAGAATGGCAAAGCACTCCAGCATCGTTGCCAAGAAAGCCCCAAGTGGGGTCATGAAGAATTGAACATGACTGAAAACCAACAATAAATAAGGTGAAACTTCACTATTTCCTGTAGTCTGTCACAGTGGATACAGCACTTCTCTAAGTGTGGGAGGGCTGGGTTGAGATCCCACTTCTGACACCTGCTACCCTTGTGACCTATGTAACCTCCCCAAAACTTGGTTTCTTCCTCTTCTAAAAAAATGAGGCTGTCAGTCTAGACTCAGATTACTTCCAATTTAGGATTTATATCCCTCTTTATCTCTTCAAATTACCTCTTCTCGCCTACCTAGACATGCTCCAGGGTCACTTCCCTCTATTGGGAAAAATTATTCAATGCCTAAATTAATCTTTAGCCTTTAGAGAACTTCACATTAATGAAAAATTCGCTTCTGAATGTGCCATCTCTCAGATAGGAAGATAATGCTCCCTTGCAGCATCAGCGGGGTGTGCATAATTAAGCTGCTTTCGCTGTGGGGATGATAGGAGACAGCATGGGGCCTGAGCACAGAGCGCAGCTTTGGGGAGTCAGGAGAAGAGGGCTGCAGCCCGGGCCCTGTCATTGTGCAGACCTCCAGCAAGCCAGTCACTCCACTTTGAGTGTCTGCCTCCTCATCTGTGAAATGAATAGCATCAGACCGGATCACAGTTCGCAACTGCTGGGCAGCAGCAAATTTCTCCCCAGCTGCAGAGTATGGCAGAATGGAAAGAAATCTTGAAAAGAAAACAAGCATAACGCAAGTGCCGAGGAAGACCCGGACAAGTGGAGTAGTTTTGTTATTATCTTGTAAAATAATATTGAATACACACTCGCACAATAACAATGGCTGGCATTTATGCGCCGACTTCAAGTCGTCTGAAGTTGGATTTGAACTTAGGTCTTCCTGACTCCAAGTTCAGTGCTTTATCCACGACACCACCTTGTTAAAGTCATAGCCGCTGGAATCACTATGACTGATTCTGACTTTTACAGCAGATGTCATGGCTTCAAAATTAATAATAATAATAATAATAATAAATAACCTTTATAGAGTGCTTACTATGTGCCAGGTACTGTGCTTTGTGCTTTACAATTACTATCTCATTTGATCCTCACAACAATCCTGGGAGGTCGTTGCTTTATCTCTATTTTACAGTGGAGGAAACTGAGGCAAACAGGGTGAGGTGACTTGCCCAGGGTCACACAACTAGTAAGGGTCTGAGGTCACATTTGAACTTGCAGCTTCTTGACTCCGAGCCCTGAGCTCGGTCCACTATGCCACCCTGCTACAAGCCAGAAAGAAGAATCACTATGGCCAACCCTGCATTTTACAGCAGATGTCTTGCCTTCAACATCTATTGCTGGATACAATTAGGGGCTAATAGGAGGATCATTGTTTTGAAAGAAACCGGCTTAGACAGTCCAAAGCCACAAAGCAAAGTGTTCAAGACTGCCCTAACTTGCATTGCAAAGGCCACCTCTGTCTTGTAAATTATGGGACACTGAAAGATGCTGCCTGCCCAAGACTATGTCCCACTACTTGAAGTTCCAACTTTGAAGAACCAAGGCTCTAATTTAAAGGAACACTCAGGTTTTTATAATAGTTTGCTATATAATCAGAAATATACATATGTATGTGGGCTGTGTGAATGTTTCATTGATGACAATTGGACTACATATAGCCTTTTTAAAAAAATATGAATTTTTAAGCACTTATATCAAAACAGTCCAGAAATAGTTTAATGAATTTTATTCAGACAAAAATATACTCATAATCTTAGTGCTAGTGACTGATCAAGGGATACCTTGTTGGCCTATTGGTTTACATGTCTTAATTAAACAACTTTTTAAGAAAAAAATTTCTAGAAACCTTGTTGTCTCCACCAATAGACTTTAAACTTCTGGATGGCAGGGAATGCTTAATTTTTGCCTTTGTATTCCCAGTGCCTAGTACATAGTAAGTGTTTAATAATGTTTGTGGACTGACCACCCACTTTATGGGCTTGATAGGGGAAAACACTTTGTAAACCTTAAAGTGCTATATAAATTGAATTGTAATTATTATCTCATCTTCATGAAGAACAAATACCCATAAAGCTGTCAAGCAAAAGCCCTAAACCAGACTATATTGCTTAGAAGAACAAACATTAAGGGGTCACAGGCACCACACAGATTTTTTTTAAACTGAGGAAGATAACTAGTTTGTTCTAACTGCGTCTAAGAACTGCTGTCCATATCACAGGGAGCTCAGCCTTTGGACCTCAAGGTTACAAAAGGTTTGGAAGAAGAGGAGATCCCTGCTGTGATAAGATTTTCTAGCCTCAACAAAGATTGGGCTTTTTTTGGGGTTATCCTTTTTAGAATGGTATCATTATAAAGGCCTTTAGAGGGCATAAGTTTCATTTAGAGATTTTTTTATTTTTAGTTTACAACACTCAGTTCTACATAATTTTGAGTTCCAGATTTTTTCACCCCTCCCCCCTCTCTCCCCAAGACGGCATAGAATCCAATATATCTTCTATGTATAACTTCGCATTGAACTTATTTACACACTAGTCAAGTTGTGAAGAAGAATTATGACCAATGGAATGAATCATGAGAAAGAAGAAACAGAACCAAAAAAACACCCCAAAACAAAAACAAAAGAGAGAAAAAATGGGGAAAAAGGGGAGCATAAAGTATGCCTCAATCTGCGTTCATACTTCGTAGTTCTTTCTCTGGATGTAGATAGCTCTCTCCATCATGAGTCCTTTGGACTTGTCTTTGCACCTTGTGTTGCTGAGAAGAGCAAAGTCTATCAGGGTTAGTCATCACAGAATCCATACATCTGTGGTTGTGTATAATGTTCTGGTTCTGCTCCGCTCACTCAGCATTATGTCGTGTAGGTTTTTCCAGGTTGTTATGAAGTCCGTATCATCCCCATTTCTTACA
>JAQQSZ010012257.1:0-12055 GCA_028646595.1 Phalanger gymnotis | reverse complement strand
TTCTGATCTGCCCCTTAATTCCTCCCACCAGGAGGGCCTGGGGCTGGAAGCAACTGCAGCTGTAGTTCTGTAGCTGCACTACCTCCGCTGCCCCTAGGGTAGTGGCCAAACCGCGAACTCTTTTCAATCTGTCCCCCGCAGTTTTTCCCACTAAACTTCTCTGTTGTCTTTAGTGTTTGTGGTTGAGAAGTCTGCCACAGCTCACTGATTCAGCATGCTAGGGCCTGTTCCTCCAGGCTCCTGTTCTGGTTGGTCTGGGCGCAGCCCATGCTGGTCTCTGCTCCACCCCGCTCCCAGCTCTGTGCAATAGACCTTACCCAGAGACCATCCAGGCTGTCCTGGACTGGATCCCTGCTTCCTTCCACTATTCCATGGGTTCTGCAGTTCTAGAATTTGTTCAGAGCTATTTTTATAGGTTTTTGGTGGGTCCTGGGGGAGAGCCCTAGGCAAGTCCCTGCTTTCCAGCCACCATGTTGGTTCTGCCCTGAACATATAACATAACTGCTTTAACAAATTCCAGTAGCTCCTTAGTTCCTTTGGGGTCAAATGCAAACATCTCTGTTGGTAGTTGAAACCCTTTATAAGCTGGCTCTGATCTACCTTTCCAGCCTTATCACACAATCTTCCTCATTCATTCTACAATACAGCCAACTGGCCTGCTTTCTGATCCATGCCCATCTCTTCCATCTGTGCCTTTGGCACAGTTTGGCCCCATTCTTGGAATTCACTCCTGCATGATATACACCTCTTAGAATCTCTAAGTTCCTCTATTGTTGTTTGTCTTTTATTTTCAAAGAGGATCAATGGCATCATGTGGTCATATCTTGACTCCTGGGTGAATTGGATTTAAGTGAGGCAGAGTGGCACAAGGTCATCAGCCTCACTCTCTCTTCCTGAGTCACTGAAGTCCAATGGCAAGACAAAAGTCAGGACAACTGGTGATGACGGAGGATACAGTGGATGATCTTGGCATCTCGCATGCCTGACCAAGCTCTAAGTGCTTCCCAGCACCTGCTTCAGCCATCTTAATGGCTATTGGAATAAATTTTTCTCATCTACCCATTCCACAGGGGAAAGTCTTTACCTGTTGGAGTAGACATTCTCCTAACTCACTGACAGGTTTGAGATCTATTGGTTACCCTCAACCTGGGTTAATCCATCTGCTGAGGTGATTTTATCAAGGCGTGGCCACTGTGCATGCTACAGCTTCTTGGAGCCACAGATGAGAGTGGCCTTGAAAAGGGCTCAGCAAACCCTCACACCAGAGGTGCTAGTCCTCCCTGAACACTTCAAAGCTCAGTTAAAGCACCACATTAAAGATGAGGCCTTTCCTTATTCCCCCAATAAAGCATCTTGCTTTTGCTTTGTATATATTTTTATATATTTCTTTGCATCCACATTGTCTTCCTGGATGGATCCTTGTGTTTCCCTTTTGGGTTTGTATTCCCAGTGCCTAGCACAATGCCTGCTACACAGGGGTCTTGCGAGGCTCAAATGAGAATAGATGTAAAACACTTTACAAACCTTACAGCATTATATAAATGATAGTTATGAGGATGATGATGATGATGATGATTCATTAGTAGGAGTAGTCTATAGTCACCAGGCCTCCAATCTGGGGATGATGTCATTCCCTCAGCCTTCTACTATGTTGCTGCTAAATTCAAGTAATGTTTATAGAACAAAACTGAGGTGTGCCAGTAAATATTTAACAATATCCTCCTTAGGGGAAAAATGTATGCAGACATAATTTTAAGTTTAATATACAAAAATTAACATTTTCTCCACCACTTTCTTAAGTCTAGATGATCCAGATCACAATAAAACAAGCCCTGATTCATAGGTAATTTCTAAGAAATGAATCTCACACTGAAAATTTAACAACTAGCTCTCCCAAGCCCAGTTAGAGCTGGCTCCAGCTCACCCCTGCTGCTACAAAGCAGGCAAGTAATGAATGTTGACTGATAAACTGACAGTGGGTAAGTCGCTTCATTTTTCTGAACTCATCTTCTTTACATAAGAAATGGGAATAACGGTCTCTTCACTGCGTCATCTGAAAGGGTTGCTGTAAGGAGCTCTTCGTAAGCATTAAAGCCTATAGAATTGTGAGATATCAAAGAACTGTGAGGAAGCTTATCCCAAATACTACACTGTACCTCCCTTCTCTCACCCCGATTTGGGACATATTATCCCCCCAGACATGAAATCTGGGTTGGAGGCAGCTGGGTTTCCATATAACAATAAGGGTTTGCATGGTATGCTCCAGTAGCACTATCTGACAAAGGAAGAGGGTTGACAAGAGGAGCTGCTACCTTCACTCATTGGCAGCAGTTCCCAAGTCTCCCTATTTAATGCAAGACACTCTCCAGGGACATGCTCTATTACTCCCTTTTTGCCGCTAGAATCTTGACTAAAATCTGGAACATTCAAGGTTAAGGTCAGACAGACAGATAGAGAAAGGAGTTAAGAGGAAAAGGGAGCAAGAAAGCAAAAATAGAAAGAGAGGAGAAAGTGGCATTTTCAGAAGATGAAAGCCAAGCTTATTATATTCTTAATTCGGGCACATTAGTTATAGGGCTTTAGTGCTACTGATGTGCTCAAATTCTCAGGACTGACAATTTTTATATCCTCAAGGACACACTGAGTTGTAAGCAAGCCAGCTCTCTAGATGAGCACTGCAGTTGAATGAAAGGGTTCCAAGACCCCTGCTTTATATTTTGGAGATGGAATTCCAAAAGAGAGGGGCTGGGTTATAATGACAAAGACACACAGCCTTCCCCCCGCACCATGGCAGCACATTTTTAGAACTGACATCAAAGAAGATTTTTTTCTGATAAAATGTTTGTGGGAAATAATTTGAGGGTAATGGAGAGAAAATAAATGCTTACATCCATATTAACGTGCCTGTACTTGTTCATTAAGCCCTGTTTTCTCCTATTTTCCTCATCTCTTTTCTTGGCTCTATTTTTGGAATTTTAATGCAGAAAAATAAAAGGATTTAGCCACATTTCTGTTGTGGTGATGTTTTTTTTTAAAGGATGAACAATTTTGGTAATATATTATTATATTAGGGAAATGTGAATTTTTGTTATAAATCTTTTGTTCACACAATACACTGTCAATTTGAGAAACAACTGTTTGGTTCTTTTTACTTTATCTCATATGTGAGCTTAATTAATCACAATGGAATCCTATTCATAACTATTTTCCAACCCATGAGGCAATCATTTCCTTCAGTTTGCTATTTTCTTCTAACTAAAGATGGCATTGAACTAGGGAAAACATTAAAATCCTGATGCTCATCATAATGAATTCTATGCAAAGTAGTTGTATTAATATAAAGCAGTTGAGATCTTAATTGCACTGATGTTTATGTTTTCAGCCAGTTTTCTTAGAAATTTTTTATATTTCAAGTTTTACTAAATGATTAATAGGAGAGTTTGTATGGTCTGGTAAATAAGAATGGGGTTCACCACATAAAAAAGAGAAAATCTGTTGAGAAGCTGGCTAATTCAGTCAAGGGTTTTATTAAAGGTTGATTGTGGCCAAGACTAAAAACCTTCAGTTAAAGAGGTGCATACAAAGGCTGGAAAATAGTTGAATTGTACCTCCCCTGGACATTTACAAAGAGACTCACTGAAGTCTTTTTAATGATAATCATTAGCTGGCCCCTGAAAAATCTATCACTTGTGCACAAAATAGTACAGAAAGCAATTAAGATATCTGTATCTCCTGAACCTTGATAAGAATATCTGAGATTTAGTGTGATAACTGTCTTGGCTGGACCACATGAGTATAAAATAGAATGTCCCAAGGATGCCAGGAAGAGAAGAAACAATGTCTTTTACATTTTGTGTTCCCACAACACATAGTACACAGTACCTTGCATGCAATAGAATGCTCATCTGTTAAACTAACAGGGAAGAAGGGGATGAAAGATGGACTCCATGATCTCAGAGGGAGCTTCCAAGTCTAAATGTAGAAGTCTGGGGCAGCTAGGTGGCACAGTGAGTAGAGTCAGGAGGACCTGAGTTCAAATCCAGCCTCAAACACTTGACACATGTACTAGCTGTGTGACCTTGGGCAAGTCACTTAACCCCAACTGCCCTGCCCCCCAAAAAAACTAAATCTAGAACCCTATGAGTTTATCAGTTAATGAAAAGGAAGGTGATGTGGCCAGGTACAGGTAACTACCTACAAAGTTCAGTTCATATGTCACCTGTGAGAAGTCTATTCTGATCATTTTAGTTGCCAATATGTTCTCCTTCCCTCCTGAAATTATCGTGTATATTTATGTGCCTATGTGTTCAAGCCCCTTGCCTTTTTATCTACAATTCTTTGCACGTAGTATGTGATTCAAAAAGGTTTATTGAATTGTATAATAATTGTGTTGATGATGGTGATGATAATGAAAGTGATATCTAGGCAGCTAAAGAGCATAGTAGATAGACTGCTGGACCTAGGGTCAAGAAGGTCTGATTTCAAAACCTGCCTGAGATGAGTTGTGTGACCTTGAACAAATCACTTAACTTTTCTGATCCTCAGTTTCCATCTGTGAAATAAGGATAATAATAGTACCTGCC
This sequence comes from Phalanger gymnotis, assembly GCA_028646595.1. Taxonomy (NCBI): domain Eukaryota; kingdom Metazoa; phylum Chordata; class Mammalia; order Diprotodontia; family Phalangeridae; genus Phalanger; species Phalanger gymnotis. The sequence continues at coordinate 7,472 of JAQQSZ010012257.1, read as the reverse complement.
TCAAAAGGTTATTATGATGATCAAATGATAATATGTGTAAAACTCCTTACAAATTGAAGATTATTGAAAAAATACTAATTACTATTACCTTTTCCAACCAATTCCAAGCCCTTGTCCATATCATGAGAAGAAAATAACAACAAAATTGGCAAATGCCAGCCAGAGTAACAAATGTGCCCTGAGTCTGATGCTTTAACTGAAAAAACTTTGTAGAAGCCCAGAAATACTAGCAAATTCAATTCTGGTAATATGATTAATTGAGTTTTCACCCCAGCCTGTGTGATGAAGCTGCTCTTATGCATCTAAGCAATAAATATGGCAGTAGAAGACTACAAGATTATCCTATTTAAAATCATCACAATGACTTGGTTGATATGGGACAGAGTGGAACAGAGCAAGTATTCTGTGACCTTCATGTTCAAGTATTACAATAATGCAAGATATAGCAGACCAAGTCATAAAGGACAATAAATCTACTTGTTTGAAATGTTTCAGTGAAAATGGTGCTGACCACTAAAGAAAGAAAACCAAAAAAGTCCATGAAATGACTGGACATGAATATTTTCATTATGTGCCAATACTAGGTCATAATAAAATGATAAGTAAACCTACCAGTTATAGGCAAAGGCTTCGTATTTTTTTTTGTCAATAGCATACCTAGCTCCAAGTCACACAGCAATATATTGTTCATAAATGTAAAGTCATCATTAAAAAACTCATCTCTAAAAATAAATTAAGCAAAATAAAGGACAAAAATTAAAGAGCTACCGAAACTGAAAAGGGAAATGATGATCACTAAAGATACCTAATCACTTATAATCTTTACTTAATGCAAACTTTGAAAATTATTCCTTAAAATGAAACAGATGACAAAAATAGTACCAAGGAAGGTCTCAAATGATTTTCAATAGGAGATAGGCATCTTTAAATGGGAATTCCAAGAAGTGCTTTTTGAGTTTGATAGCATGAATGCAACTAATGGATCAATTATATAAACATAATACTTGAGAAATTAGCATCTGCCATAACCACCATGAATGAATTCATTCTTCCATAGTATTTGATACAGAGAAAAAAATTTTCAGGATGCACTTTGCCATGATATGGTCATGGCTACAGTAGGAACCACAAATAGAAACGTGGAGCTAGCTATCTAGGAATATCTCTAAGGAGAGACATCAAATACCACTATGGCAGAAGCAATTCAAGAGAGGTATTGACAATTTTTTTTAAAGGCACTGGGAAATTTTATTAATGTGTACCTGGTACACATAGTTGGAAACTTGAATGACATTGTGCTCAATTTAATGCAACCAAAAAGAAATAAAGGAATAAACAACAAAAAATATATATAAGAAATAAATAAGAAATACAGGAATAAAAAAAAGAAATACCAAAAATAATATCTGAAATTCTAGATTCCTTTAATAAACAATTGGAGATGAAATTAAAATTTTAAGGGGATAAGAGGGGCCAAAGAAGTCCAAAGAACAAAACAAAAAAATCTTTATCAGTCAAAAATTCTACTAAAATCTTCAAAAGTAAAGAAATGAAAGGTAAGATAAAATCCTAAAGAACAAGGCTATGGAAAATTTCCAGTCATCTAAAAGGTCATCATCACAATAACAATGCAAACCGAATCAAATAAGAAACTGAAAGCTTATATGTCATGAATATAATGAATGACAGAATTGTTATATTTAAAGAGGTGATGATTCTGGCTTCTCTAAAGAGCTAGAAAGCAGCTAGATCAGGTAAGATGCATAATTGCAGGCCTAAATGCTTCCCAGTGGTACTAGCAAGGCACATTGCTAGTTTCCTCTCAGATCCTGAGGTTTTGCTGCCTTATAGATTAAAGACCCTCCAGCAAGCTAATGAGGAAAGTAGGAAAGGTATTCTACATAATCACTCTATATAACCCTGCACAAGGAATGGCCACCTATAACAAGAGAGAGAAAATATGAAAACTGAATAGAGAGGTAGAAGTTTACATCTTTTGGGTATATTCTTGGAAAAATATGAATTAGTATTTATCAAAACTAAATTGCTCAAGAACATGAAAATAAAAGTCTATAAATGGAAGCTAGAATGAGGCAGAATCATGGTAGAATGGAATCCCTGGCACTTGGTGCCCACTGCTCATTCTCAAATGATTCCTGGGCAGACTATCTTCTGTATTCACACAGTACCTGGCCTCTCTCCTTAAATTGCCAAATGACTTTGTGATGTGTCTCTTACTCCCTGAGGAACTAGCCACCTCTTCACATGGGCCAGTGAGCAGCTGGGTGACTTCTAGTTGCACCTGGGCTGGATTAGAACAGTTAAATTGACTGAAAGATAAAAAAACCTGCTGGCCCAATTTCATTCCCTTGAGTCCTCCACTCCTCCCATACCAGGTGTACATTACTCACATCCTGAAGTAGCTCATTACAATCAGGGGCTGAATGGTTAAACAGAAATTAAATTGACACTTTGAAGCATTAATCTAAGTGCAGATTAATATTCATCAACATCTGCTATTTGTTCAGGTGAATGTTCATCTTAACAAAAAAAATACCATATTCCTGACATGGGAACAGTGTGTTCTAAAGAATAAACTGCCAGGGCTCAGGCCCTCCATATTGGGTCCAAGGGAGAAGATGATGTCCATGTTCAGAGGACATGAGTGACTGTCCTCACAAAAAGAACCTGGACCTGTGGTGATATGTCACTTTAAATTTAGTTTGCATTTGTTCTTTCTACCATCTATTGCATAGAGATTTCTTCTCCTTTTTATATGACAAGAGATGGGAATCTGAGAATGTAGTTTGGTTTTAACATAGCTACTAGTTAGTCTAGTTCTGGACCTCAAGGAACAAAAACTGTCATGCCCACATATAATCTAACTACAGGGTTTAATAATAGTATACAGTCCACCAGTGGAATATGCACTCACACTAAAGAGATACAAGGAGATATGTGTTTTGACCACACCACTACCCTTCAGTTCTAGTCTTCATCTCTAAAATAAAGCCACACACATAACCATAGCCCGGGAAATCAGATATATCCAGCTACTAGACTGATTTAGCATGTCCTGAGGTTCTTAAGGCTTGTGTTTTACACTGAGATAGATAAAGGGAGCTGGAAGCTTTTACAAATGCACCTATCTAGGCTAAGCATAAAATGGGCACCCTTGAATATACCAATCATGAGTAGGTCAGCTAAGGTTAAATACGGAAATTGGTAGAATTCCTTTCATGTCAGTGGCCGAACCCAGATACTAATCAATCATTCTAGCTGTTGCTGTATGTATGTCTTCCTTCTCCCCAACTGTACTCTCCCCCAACCCCCACCCCATGCATACTACATCCTCCTCTCTCTTGGGGAATGAATCTGATTAAGCCAGATGGAATCAATTCTATACTTTCACATTCAGGGATAAGAGGTTGTTCTCTATCATAGGTTGCCACAAATCATCAAAATTCCCTATCTGGCTAATAATTAATTATAGATAATGAAAAACCAAAACAGACAGAGAGAGAGAGAGAGAGAGAGAGAGAGAGAGAGAGAGAGTGGGAGGGAGGGAGAGAGAGAGAAGCATATCATTGAGTGGTAAAGTGTGTAGTGCAGATTCTAAGTGAAGTTGGAGTTCAGAGAAGAGAGAAAATAATATGAACTGAACAATCAGAAAAGGAGTTGAACCTTGAAAGACTGGTAGAAAACAGAAGGAAGCAACACCTGACTTGAGTCCCCCACTCCATTCTTTTTGGGTTAAGCCAGAAAATAGAGTCTCAGTTCCCAAATCCATCATCTAAAAGGCAATGTTCCCTGAAAAGAACTCAAGAGAGAAAGTTGTTTTCTCTGTTGTTTGGGACTCAAATTGCATTTCACCATAGACATGTTATAAATGTTAATTATATTCTCATATCAGCCCCTAAAAGCTTATTTAATCTATAACATGGGTGAATTACAAAACTATATAATCCAATCTAATGGGATGGTTCTGGCCACATATTTTTCCAGCCCCCTAAGGAGCAGCCTAATTAAAGATGGCAAAGCTGATCATCAACAGACTAGCTACTTCATAATGGATTGTTTAGTGATGGTTAACTAATGAAACAATGAAAAAGTACAAGATGGCTCTTAGTTCTTTACAGACCTTTCCTACTTCTGCAGTGACAATGTGTATGGCTGTGAAAAGAAAACAGAGGATGCTGAGGATGAGATTTGATATATAGTCTAGAAACATTAATTTAATTATTTATTAATATGAAATCTTTGTCTAATGACCAATGAGTGAATTTACTATTGGAGGAACTAAGTTGTAGCCACTTTGCCACAATTATTCTATTAGTGAAACCAAAAGAGATTGAAGGTGCAGCTAAAGTGAAGAAATGGCCACAGGTAATCCTTGGAAAAGCCAATAAAGGAGTTTGGGTGATCGGTTTTATCATGTATTCAAAAGCAACAAGAAACATCATTTCATGGGACATTTAGTAATGTTATACTTCAGTGCTGCTCATGATAAGTATTTGCAAAAAGCCTACCATTAAAATAATTGCAATTTATGTGCCAACATCTGTTTCAGAGGATGATGAGGCTGAGGAATTCTGTAGAAGACTCCAAATTAAAGAAGTATATTTTAATATTTAGGGACTTATGCAAAAGTAGGAATAAGCAAGGACGGTGAAAAAACATGTTTGGAAACATGGTTCAGAAGTAAGTAGGGAGGCCAAAGACTAGAAAATTACATAGACAGTCCAGAAATAAACGCTTATCAAGCAGCTACTATGTGCCAGGCACTGTGCTAGGTGCCAAGAAAACACAAAGAGGCAAAAAAAGAAAAGAAAAGGAAAGCAATGTGTGCCCTCAAGGAGCCCACAATTTAATTGGGGAAATTATAAACAAATATGTACCATATACAGGAAAAATAGGAAATAAAAGTGAGAATTGATTTTAATTTTTTTTAATTAAAAGGGAAATAATTAAAACAAGGGAATTAAGAGGGATTAGGAAAAGCTTTCTATAGAAGATGAGATTTTAGTTGGGACTTAGGAAACCAGGGAAGACAGCAGGTAGAGATGTGGAGGGAGAGTATCTCAGGATTGGGGGTCAGTCAAGAGCAATGCCTAGAGTTGAGAAATGGAGTGTCTTGTTCATGCAGGCCAAGGTCATTAGATTGAAGAGTAAAGGTAGGAAGAGGCTAGGTTAGGAAGAGCTTTGAACAATTACAGGATTTTGTACTTGATCATAGAAATGATGGGGAGCTGCTGGAGTTTAATGAGTAGGAGGTTGTCATGGTTGGACTTCTGCTTTAAGAAAATCACTTACATGACTGAATAGAGAATGGATTAAAGTTGGGAAAACTTAAGGAGGCCAACTCACCAGAAGGTTCTTGGAGTAATAGTGTAGGCATGAGGTCATGAGGGCCTGCACCAGAGTGGTGGCCATGCCAGAGGGAAGGGGGAATGTTATAGAAATGTTGAGTAGGTAAAATCAGCAGACCTTGGCAGTAAATTGGATATATGAGGTAAGAGAGAGTGAGGAGTTAAATTAACATCTAGGTTGTGAGTATGAGGGACTAGAAAGATGGTGCTGCCTACGGTAATCAACTGATTAGTTTAAGATTAGAAAAGGCATAAACAAGACTGTACATTTTCACCTTATTTACTCAACTTATATGCAGACTACATCATGAGAAATGCTAGGCTGGATGAATCAAAAGCTGGAATTAAGATTGTTGGGTAAAATATCAACAATCTCAGATATGTAGATGATACCACTCTGATGGCAGAAAGTGAAGAGGAATTAAGAAGCCTCATAGTGAGGGTGAAAGAAGAGAGTGTAAAAGCTGGCTTGAAGCTTAATATTTTAAAAAACTAAAATCTTGGCAACTGGTCCCATCACTTCCTGGCAAGTGGAGGGAGAAAAAATGGAAAAAGTGTCAGATTTTATGTTCTTGGGCTCAAAGATTACTGCAGACAGCAACAAAGCCATGAAAGATGCTTGCTTCTTGTAAGGAAAGCTATGGTAAATCTTGACAGAATACTAAAAAGCAGAAACACCACCATTCTGACAAAGGTCCATAAAACAATAGTTTTTCCCATAGCAATGTATGGCAGTGAGAATTGGACTATAAAGAAACCTGAGCACTGCAGAATCAATGCTTTTGAATTATGGAACTGGAGAAGACTTTTGACAGTCCCTTGGATAGCAAGGAAATGAAATCAGTGAATACTTAAAGAAAATAATTAATTCAGACTATTCTCTGAAGCTAAAGCTTAAATATTTTGGCCATATAAGCAGAAGACAGGACTCAATGGAAAAGACCCTCAAGTTGGGAAAGATTAAAGGGAGAACAAAAAGGGGACAGTAGAAGGAAAGATGGATAGATAGCATCATGGAAACGATGAACACGAACCTGAACAAAATTCAAGAGATAGTAGAGAATAGAAGGGCCTGGCTATCACAAAGAGTCAGACATGACTTAACAACTGAACAACAACACAGTAATAGGGAAATTGGGAGGGGGGAACATTTAGGGGGAACAACAATTAGTTCCTTTTTGGACATGCTGAGTTAAAAATGTCTACTGGGTATATTGTTTTGGATGTCTGAAAGGCAGCTCATGACACAAGATTGGAGGTCAGCTGCAATGTTAGATCAGGATAGGTAGATAACAGAATCATCAACAACTATCTCATTCTTATACTCCATGGATATTTTCCTTAAGAAAAGAATAAGAAGGCAAAGGAATTGAATAGCACCAAACAACACAACAAAAACGAGACTCATTATATTTTTAACAGACAGGAAACAACTCATTACTTATGAGAAAGTCACCACTGAACCAGCTCTCTGTGTATAGTCATGCCATCTCCTATAAAACTAGACTAATAAAAATGAGAAAAAGAGAATCCAGGTGACATATCTGCAATCTGTTATTGATACCAAAATACTGGAAAGTAAAAGGAATAACAAAAAGGAAAAACAAAAATAACAATAATTTTATGCAGATGGCTAATTTATGTAAATTAACTGCCATAATGAAGAGACCAAAGAAGCCTAGAAGTAACCTTAGTGATCTGACACCTGACTTCCTTGCTTAGCAGAGAGATATATTAGCCAATGGCAACACCGGATCAAAAGATTTATTTATTTATTTGTAAAATCTTTTTTTTTATTTTTTATAAATTTTATTTAATATATTTAGTTTTCAGCATTGATTTTCACAGGAGTTTGAATTACAAATTTTCTCCCCATTTCTACCCTCCCCCCCTACTCCAAGATGGCATATATTCTGGTTGCTCTGCTCCCTAGTCTGCCCTCACATCTGTCACCCCACTACCCTCCCATCCCCTTTTCCCTTCCTTTCTTGTAGGGCAAGATAAATTTCTATGACCCATTGCCTGTGTATCTTATTTTCTTGTTGCATGCAAAAACATTTTGGTTTTTGTTTTTGAACATCTATTTTTTAAAATTTTAAGTTC
>JAQQSZ010012255.1:0-12056 GCA_028646595.1 Phalanger gymnotis | reverse complement strand
CTGCTTCCCTCTGCCACTTTGTGGGTTCTGCAGCTCTAGAATTGGTTCAGAGCCATTGTTTTATAGGTTTTTGGAGGGATTTGGTGGGGAGCTCACGCCAGTCACTGCTTCCCAGCCGCCATCTTGGCTCCGCCCCCGACAAAGTAGTTTTAAAAACAATTCAGAGCTGATCAGGTTATTCCTTTGTTCAAAAACATTAGGTAGCTCCCCACTTTCCTACCAACTGGAACACAAACCCTTTAGCTTGGCTTCCAAGGCCCTTCAGGATCAGGCACTAATATCCTTTTTTGATATTCCTATTTGTATACTTAACACTTGAACCAAAATGGACCATTCATTGTCCACTGAGCTGGTCCTATTCTTTCTTACTTCTGTGCTTTTGTGCATTCTGTCACCTCATTTCTGAATTAGACTTTTTGATATGTGTTAGAAACATACTTACATTGTCTAGGAATAAACAATACTCGGGAAGCCAGGAACGTTTTAATTATAATTTACAGTTATTCAATCTGAATAAATGGGTACATCTGCTGAACACAGTACAGAAGAAAGTACAAAGGACTCAGAAGGATGTCAGTCCTTTTATTGGCTTTCCCTTCGAATCTCCAGCCAGGCTTGTCATTGGCCAGATACAACCCCCTGACTGCCTACATCATGCTGTCCTCAAATGGCTTGTTTAATCATGCCTACAAGCCTCTCTGACCTTTCACCTGACCAACCTGAGACCTGGTTTCTGTTAGATCAGAGCTCTCACCTGACTTACATTCTGCTAAAGCTGGGGTGGGGGAAGGGGAGAAGGTCACCTTCAACTCTGTGGAAACAAAACTCTCCCCCCCCACCCCCCGCTTCTTATACATGTGTCTATTGATATCCTCTCCCTCTTTTAATATCCAACATAGGTGCCACCTCTAATAGACTTTCTCTGATAACTCCGAATAAAAGCGAATTCCTCCCTCTTTAATCTCTCAAGATATTTAACCTCTCTAGTTTTCATAGCTATAAAATAAAATAAATGTGTTATCTCATCCCCTAATAGATTATAAGGTAATTAAAGGCAGGGATTATATTGTTTTTCCATGTAAAATAGGTTTGTCTATATCCAGATGTGTTATCTACATGTATAGACGTGGCTTATGAGCCTCATGGCTAAACATCTATGAAATCTGGCCCATCCCTCTCTGAGGGAAACTGTGATTTCTCTCTTAAGGAGACCAGAAAAAGGACAGGATACTTGCTCCCTACCCCACCTTTTTCCAAGAGATTTATTGGAATGGAATTCTATCTCACCACTCAAATATTGGTAGTCTACAGGTACAAGTCTGCTTCAGAAGGAAAAGTATTTCCCTTGGTGCTTTGGGGTGTATGAGGTCTTTAGGGAGGACTAGCACCTCTGATGTGAGGGCTTGCTGAGCTCTTTTTAGGGCTGCTAATTCACCTTTGGTATCTACCCATCATCCAATTCTTATCTGGGCTCCAAGAAGCTATAGCATGCCCAGCAGTCACACTCCAGTAAACCATCTCAGCAAATGGGCTAAACCAGGTTGAGGGTTACCAATAGGCCTCAAACCTAACAGTTGGGGGGGATGTCTAGCCCAAGTATGTGAAGACTTGCTGTGGCAGAATGGACAGATGAGAATGATTTGTTCCAATGGCCTTGAAGGCTGCTGAAGCAGGTGCTGTGGAATGCTTAGAGCTTGGTCAGACATTTAAGATGCTGAGGTCATCCACTGCATCCCAGGCCATCAGCAGTCATCTTGATTTTTTTCTTGCCACTGGACTTTGATGACTGAGAGAGAGAAGCTGACGACTTTGTGAAACTGCCTCACTCAAATCCACAAGGCCAGTAAATGTCTGAGGTCATTTGAATTTAGGTCTTTCTGACTCCAGGACCAACGTTCTATGCACTGCACCACCTAGCTGCTTAAATCCATTTTACAAGCAAGTCAAGGCATAACTGTCATGATGTCTTTGGTTCTCTTCAAAAATGAAAGATGAATAGCCACAACAAGCCTTTAGCTCACTAGCTTAGCTCTTTCTCATTAAATACAGGTTACATAAAAGACCATTACAAATAGCAAATAGTAAGGAAAACCATTTATCCAAGCAGAAGAGGACACAGAAACTGTAGAAGTTCCATAGATTAGAATATATAAGAAAATTCATCTCTGCTCAAACCATCTCAGCTCAGTTTCACCAGAGGAGGTCCATTTTAGCAGTCTTTAGGGAGACAAGTTGGAACTCAGTGACATATTGAGGCACTCACTTCTCATGTTACTTCTGTCTGTTCCTTCTTTCTCCATTTGCCCTCCCCCCAAATATTCTATAGAATAACAGGAGGCATGCCTTGACTTTATTTTTCTTCTGGACTCTGTCCTCCTACCTGGACTAACCTTATTTCCTTGTTCTTCCCTATCTTTATTAACTTCCCTGGTCTTCTGAGAGGTAGCTAGGTGGTACAGTGGCTAGAGCTTTGGATCTGGATCGAGGAAGATGTGAGTTCATATCCAGCCTCAGACACTTAGTAACTTTGTGATCCTGGGCAAGTGACTTAACCTCTGTTTGCCTCAGTTTCTTCAGCTGTAAAATGGAAATAAGAATATTACCTACTAGATTTGTTGTGAGGACTAAATACGATAATATGTTTATTTCCTTCCTGCCTTTTTACATATTTACTATCTAAAACTATAGTCTGAACGCCTCTGGATTTAGTCAGGATTCCTTGTGTCTCCCGGTCAACTTGGTTTTATTGCACTCCAATTCTCAGTACATCTATATTTATTGAACATTTACAATTTGTTATAACAAACTTACAAATGTGTTATACAAATGTTACAAATGTGTTATAACAAAATTTACAGTGTTATAACAGAATATAATAGACAAGATGTCAATAATGCCTAAGCCAAGAAGACCTAGTTTCAGATCTTTCCTCTGACACATGTTGACTGGGGGATCCTAGGCACTTAACATTACAAAGCCTTAGGCAACTGTACATGGCAGGGAAGGAACTGGATTGCATTGGTTGAAGGAGTTTCTTCATCTAGGGATTTCTTATACTTATGAAATCACAGGTTTCATCCCTATATCTACATAGAAAAATATATATGATATTATTTATGCTCTTAAGTGGCTCATTTTATAATTGTCCTAACATAACTGTCTCAAATGAACTACAACATTCATTGATTTAAGGATGGCAATAATGCCTCAGTCTACCTGAGAAACCAATGTATGACACAAAGTCCTTCCCATGCTAATGGTGAAAAGAGTCATTTGACCTCTAGTCTCAGTAATCATTCATGGAGTCTGCTGTTGTTTGCAACTCTTGCCCTGAAGCTCGAATCTTTGCCCAAGTCAGAAGTATTTGTTGGGCATTAGATTTGTTTGTGTGTTGCTGTGGTTTCCTAGTGGGAATCAATTTAAAGTTGTGCTTCATTGTGTTAGAACAATTGTTCAGCTCTTATTTCTTATGATGGCCCCATTTCCAACTCATCATATACCACATTTTCTTTCTCTGAATGTTTTCCAGCCCTGTGGAACTGGGTAGTGGAAAGCATGATCATAATGGGCAGCTTACCTATTGTGACAAGAACAATATCTATCTATCAAACAAACCTCCCCCTCCCTCCCAACTTTCCTACTAAAAAGTATTGTTCAGTTGTTTCAGTCATGTCCAAGTTTTCCCAGCTCCTTTTGGGGTTTTCTTGGCAAACCTATTGGAGTTCTTGCCATTTCCTCCTCCAGCTCATTTTACAGATGAGGAAATTGAGGCAGACCAGATTAAATGATTTGCTAGGGTCACATAGCTAGTGAGTATCTGAGGCTGGATTTGAACTCAGGAAGATGAGTCTTCCTGACTTCAGGTTTGACACTCTATCCACTGAACCACTGGCTGCTAATACTAATACTAAAAGATATTAGTGTTCCTTAAAAGGCAGTAAAGCTGTCCCCAGTACCTGATTGACCCATCTTCCTTGAAACAGCTTCCTGCTTACCTAGATAATAAAAAAAATCTCACCCACCTGGAGCTGGGGCCCTTAAAACTTGATGAATGTCCTGCCCTGGGGATCATATGTTTTTCCATATGAATATGAATGGGTTGTGTCTATAGTCTATATAGTGCTACTGTATGCTTGCTCTGTATTGTTGATAGGTTAGGACTAGGTAAACCTCCTTTTGTTAATTATTCAATGATTTACATAAGTGCCTCATTTTACTCCTGAGTCAAACCTGAACGAATAGGGTACTAGCATCAAGCCTGCTCCTAACATCTATGTTCCAAAATTATTGGCTAGTGACAGTCTTGCCATTTCACATTATTTATACTTTGTATGTGACACATGTTCCCTCCTTGGCATGACTTCTGTAGTAGGTCATCATCTTGAAGTCATGTGGAAAGCTAGACAAAAATCACTACTCTGTCATATTAGTTTGCTTCTTATCTGTATTCTGAAGGACATAGTTGAGTTTGTTTAGCTTTCCACTTTAATTTTTTTAAAATAATTTTTACTGAGGGACCTCGGTCTACCTAAACAACAGAATTTCAGAAGCTAGGACAATGAAATCTTTCTATTTTTTTTTTAAACTCAGCAATGGTATGCCTAAACATACAACAGATTTTGGAGGTAATTTTCAGTTCTACATGGCCAAAGAAAATACGTGATTTGTGGGGGGAATAGCATTCATATATGAAGTTTAGACTATCTTTTGATTTTCTATACTCTTTATTAGACTGACATCCCAGAAAGAGATCATTTTTTTCATCAATTCAACTGAAGCATTTTAGGACTAAAAAAAAGGGGAAAAATAGATACTTAAGGAAGGAAGTAACATATAGTAAAATGAGGTACAAAAGTACCACAGCTAATTTTTTATAGAAGTAAAAATGTTCTTTCCTCGTCCTGCCTGAAGCAGCCATTATACAACCTTCTTGGTCTTGCAACACTGTCTAAAGGAAAATCAATTCTTAGTCAGGGACACATGGACCTGTCTGGTAGCTGGAACTATGAGTCATTAAAATGCAGTGGTCAGCAGTTAAGTGCAATCAACCCAAGAGCATTTAAGTATGAGACTGGAAAGAGAACAATAAACAGATGGGAAATGGAAAAGATTCTACTGAAATTTCTTCATAGATGACCACAATGCCACCATGTATGAACTCTAACATCTCATTCCCCAATGCACTGAATGAATAAATACAAAGTTAACTGAAGAAAACAAAGATGAGAAGAACAGCTGAATTAGGAGAAATGTACACAAAGGAGTTATTGTCAGAGGAGGCAGAATCTGAGGGTGTTGAGAGTTCGGTTTTCAAGATGTCATGAAAAGTGAAGGAGGAAAGATAACAAGAATTTATTATGTTGACTATGTGTTAGACAGTGGGCTAAGCACTTCACAAATATCTAATTTAATCTTTGCAATAACCCTGAGAAGTGGATGATGCTATTATTATCTACATTTTACAGTGATGAAATTGAGTAATGAATAGGTTAAGTGCCTTACCCAGAGTCGCACAGCTAGTAAGTATATGAGGCTGGATTTGAACTCAGGTCTTCCTAATTCCAGGCCCAGTGCTCCACTATGACACTTAACTGTGTCTCCACCCATTTTACAGTCCTATACAGATTTGATTCAATAAAGCCAGACCCTATCTCAGCTTTATCACTCTCAGTTCTTCACAAAGTCTTAGCAATGTATTAGTCATTGCACAACAAAACAGAACATAAAAAGGTTTCTTCATATGTTAAATAGGAGTAATTATATTCTGCACAGGAATTTAGTGAAGATTAATGAGGTAGTACCCATAAAACACTCATTTGAACACCTCAGAAGAAAATTTAAATACAGATTATAATGATTTTTATTGCAAAATTAGGGAACTTTCAAGGCAAGGGAGTTATGATGTCATTTTTTTTCTTCTCGCCATTTATCATTTGTGTGTGTGTGTGTGTGTGTGTGTGTGTGTGTGTGTGTGAAAATAATGTAGTATTATTTTTACCTTTACTCCTAGCTTTTAGGCCTTCTTTTTATTCTCCTTCCCTTGACTGTCTACAGCCCTTTGTATTAACCATTCTCCTTGGCCCTTTCTCTCAAACACTTCTTGTTTTTGTCCTTCTGTGTCTTCCTGCTGACCTTCTCTCTGCTCCAACCAGCAAGACAAAACATTTACCTTTTCCCATTATCCCACATTTTATTTATGTCTAATTTATATTCGGAGCTTTATGGAGCAAGGACCCTTACTTTGTATTTCATGCTTTGAAATGTCCAATCTCTGCTTATGATGCATAATAAATAATAACATTTACTGAGACACATGAACTTCTACTTGCCACATTTTTTAAATTAACCAAACAAAAAAAATACCAAACACATTTGAAGCTGAAAATCACATATTTGAAACTATTCACTTATCAGTCCAAGACTGTTTTGCTATATCATAAGGACGACAGTTTTGATATGATAATCAAGAAGCAGTCACTTGTATATTACTGTGTCACCAAACACATTAATATTTTATTCTAGAAAAATCTATTACATCCTACAAATTGTTCTTCAGATATACTTACGACATATTCATAAGAATTTTTGCAAACTTTATATTATCAGACAGAGGTTGATGAGATGAGAAATGTATTTTACAAATACAATGAATTTGGAAGATAAGAAGAATTATAATTTGAATAAAGATAGAAATGGGGATTGGACCTGTTATTTCATTGGAATTAGGTACTCTTGGATGAGTAAACTGCTTTATGAAAGTAGGACAGCAGCTTCTGTGCAATTTTAGAGACTTGCCTAGAGCACTGACAAATTAAATGACTTGCCCAGGATCCCACAGCTAGTATGTGTCCGAGGCTAGATACATATAATTCGAATACACTTTCAAAATGGGAGGGATGAGAAAAATAGGAAACAAATTTTTTCTGTGTTATGAGCATAATATCAACACCATAAAAGACTATCTATTCCTATCTTACTCTTCTTTGTCTAGAGAACAGAGGACAAAAAAGACCCAAAATATGCCTCCTCCTTACAAATTAAAAATTTTTTAAAAATTGAGTCGTAATAGAAATTATGAAAACTCCATAGAATATTTCCTGGAGCTACCAGCTCTCCCAGATGGTCATTAATACTCAGAATATACCACAAGACCTTGATCATTACTCCTTAGTATGATCTGTATCTTGGAAACAGGCCTATTATGCACTGGGACATAATCATACAAAATGATTAGTTTCAACTAGTTACATTTATATTAGTTAAAACTGAAGAAATTCCTAAAGTCAAGAAAGGTGGGGAGGGGTCAGTGAGTGCCTCAATAGAATAAATGACTTAGACTCTTACTAGTAAAGTTTTAAGAAAAGTTCCTTCAGATGAAAAGAGTCAGAAGCACTTAGGTCCTTCTAGTGATGCTCTGTGAGCCATTCTGATGAAAAGAGTCATTGAAAATTATATTCATGATTGTCAACCTAGATGTATCACTTAGTAGTAATGTCCCTCCCTACTCAATAAAATTCCACAATTGCCTTTCTATTACCTCCAGGAGCAAATACAGAATCTTTTGTTTGGCTTTTAAAGCCTTTCATAACCTGGCCCATTCCTGCCTTTCCATTCTTCTTCCACTTTTCTCTCTTCCATGTACTCTGTGACCCAGCAACACTGCCCTTCTTACTGTTCCTCACATACTACACTCCATCTTCAGGCCCCATGTCTTTTCACTGGCTGTCATGTCTAGAATATCCTTCTTCCTCCTCTTTGTTTCTGTCTACTGGCTTGTCTAACCTCCCTCCAGTCTCAGCTCAAATCTTACCTTTTGCCAAAGGTTTTCCCCTGAACTACTTGGTGCTTGTGCATTCACTTTGAAACTGCCTCTAGTTTACCCTGTATTTATCTTGTATGTACAAAGTTGTTTTTATGTTGTCTCCCACATGAAAATGTGAGCCCCTGAAGGCAGGGTCTAGATTTCTGTTTTGTTTTTGTTTTGCTTATGTATTCTTTTTGTTTTTCTTTGTATCCTCTGTACTTACCACAGTCTTTGGCATGTAGTAAGTGCTTAAGAAATAGTTTTTGCCTGACTGACTCAGCAAAAACAGGGTCACTTTGTTTTATAGGATAATTTCTATGATGAGCAGTAATTAGACTAGAAATACTCAGTCAACAGATATTTATTGTGTCTACAAAGTAAAAATCAGTATGGTAGATGCTGTGAGGGATATAAGGAAAGGAAAAACACAGTTACAAAAATAAAAATGCTTCTAACATTGGGAGAGGTGACTTATATACATTGAAAAAAAACTCACAACAACTTTCCATGGGTATTTTCAAGAAAACACCTTGCACACACCAGGTATCATATAATGTGAGTTATTATCAAAAGTTAAATATCAATAGAAGGATAACTCAATGCTCAAGTATTTGGAGGAGGGAAAGGATACAAAGGACATAGAAAAAAATATTGGGTCTTATCTTGGACTCCAAAAGATTACTGAGAGAACATCAATAATAACGACACACCTATAGGCCTACTTTTTGATTTAAGCAAAGTCTTTATGAGACTTACATGTCTGTAACTTGAAGGCATTCTCAATAATGGTATTAGTAGGAGACAATCAGGATTTGACAAGAAATAGTCAACAAATACATATTCATAATTTAATAAAAGATGTAGAGAACATAAGATCCCATTGTATCCATCATTTAATAATTCCCAAAAGTATTTGATTTGGTAGAACAAAATACAGATTTACAATCCTCTTTCAATTGAGTGTCTTCCACCCATGCTTCAAAATCATTCAGGATTCATTATAAGACATATCAACAGAAATAAACCTGTTCAACAGCCCCCTAATAACAAACATTCCTCAAGACATGAGACAGGGAGATACATGTTTGCTAAAGGTACTTGCTACAAAGACATCTAGTACAGAGTACAGACCGAGGGCAGATTTCCTGATGATATTGAGGGTCCTTCTCTTTGTGGATGACGTGCAATTGCATCAAGGCCTAGGAAACTGCACAGCCTCCTGTAAGAAATCTATAATTACAATTACCCCAAAGAACTTGGCCTATCCATTCACACAGAAAAGGTTAATTGGATGAAAAATCTCTATTGCCCACATTTGAACACGCATTTAGGTGGGCAGCCTAGAGAGTGTGTTCAATAGCATATATGTTTGGAATAGACAATATAAATAAATGAGTGGGCTCAGAGTTGAAAAGGAAGTAGAGAGTGGGCTTGATTACTTTTAGGAAACTGTTAAGTTCTTGTACTGACTCTAAGCTTTCTATGTGAACAAAGGCCCATTCTTTCAATATTAACATTTTATCAGTATTGCTATGTGGCAGCCGCATGTCGAGCAAACCTGCATCCAAAGAACTAAAGGTAAATGTCACAGAGAGAACAATGAAGAGGAAAGTGGTTGGTGTGAACAGATGCACCACATGATCAATGAGGAATTATGAAGATCAGAAGTAAAGAATGCCATTAAGGAACTGTGTGACAGGAAGAGGAGATAAGAGATGAGCTAGTCATGTGGGACTAGTAGATAGATACAGCAAGAGTCCCACTGTTAAGGATTAACTTAAGGATATTCTCCAGCACATTGTGTGGACTCTGGGCAAAGGACAACAATTGCACAAAATGGTCCTTAATCAATGAAATTACAGATCCATTTGAGTTGAGTTGACACAACAATAGAAATATGATACATGATTGGTTGACAAGTAAGTGGAATAGACTGCATTTAGATAGTTGTGGGATTTCTGTGGATTGTAGTGGCCCAGAAAGTCTTCATGAAGGAGGGGAGGTATACACCACTGCATTTCTATAGTCCTTCTCACTGAATATTTAGGTAACCTGGGGTTATCAGAGAAGCCTTCACAAAGAAAGTAACTGGTACATTTCTAGACTTTTATTAACTGCCTCTCACTTGTATATGCTATTTCCCAGCCATACTAGACTTTTCACCCATCCTAAAAAATGTTTGATCCTTTCTTGCTTCTATTTCCTTGTTCATGCTTCTCTGTGCCTAGAATGCCCTCACCCCCTTTTTCCACATGCTAGCAATCTACCAATTTTTAAAAGTTCATCTTAAATGCCACTTTCACACAAAGCTTCCCCTGATTCCCCTAGCTAGAAGTGTTTTGTGTCTCATCTAATATCATGGTATTTTAGTGTCCTTTTATGCACTAAGATTCATAGTCTATGAAATATTTTCCATGTATAAGATTATCTCTCTTTAGTTTAATCTTTTTGAAGTCAATGATCTTGTGTTATTTATTTTTGAATCTTCCCCAGAAGTTAACATGATTAATTAATCAGAGCATTTCTTTTGAGGGTACCATCATTCTTCTAGTCACCAAAGTTCCCAACCTTGTAGTCATCTTTGACTCCTTATTCTACAGCACCCCAAATATGTAATCAATTGTCAAACCTTATTGACTCTAACTCCATAGCATCTTTCATATCTATCCCTTCCTCTCTACTCCCATGGTTATTATGTTAGTTCAAGTCTCCCTCAACTCCCTCAACTACAATAGCCCATACTAGATCTCACTTCCTTAACTCTACCCTCTTTTATCTATCCTCCATGTAGTTGTGAAGCTGATTATTTCTAAAGTATTGATCTTACTTACTATATCACTCTTCTGTTCAATAAACTCCAGTAGCTCCTAGGATCATATACAAACTCCCCTGCTAGGCATTTTAAAGTCCTATACATCATGTATCCAACCAGCTTTTCTGGCCTTAAAATGTTCTTCCCTTTCTTGCACCATGGGATCCAGCCAATAAGGGCCTTACTCAGCCAAATTTTCACCTCTTGCTTTGGTAACAGTAATTAAATTAGGACTGCCATTACTTCTGGAAAGGAGAGAGTGTCAATTGACTGTCCTATAGCACCACTAATAATCCTGGGGACATCACCATTTCGAAAATACTTCCATCAATTTAAGTTCCTTGAAGTCAAGGATTGTCTCTTGTTTGTATTTGTATCAACAACATTTAATACAGTGTCTGGCACATAGCAAGTATTAAATAGATGATCATTTATTCATTCACTTTTGGAGTATAAAAAGCCAACATGAATCAAAAGGCTGAGGGTTTGTGATTAATCAGATCTACCATTTTTAGACCAGTTACCAAAGAAATGGTTGGTAAGCCAGGTAACTTAATACTCATGAAGACCAAATTTAACCAGGTTTTGGAGATTGATTAATTAATTACTCTTGCAACCTATCATGAAAGTAGAAAGTGGTGGAATGGGTCCCCAAATAAGTGACTCAATAGCTACCTGTATAAATAGAATTATCATATTTATTGTTATATTATTAACTGTAATTATTATGCTCTTACTTGCATCAGGGAAAGAACATTATTGGGGACAGGGGTACTGTGCTACTAAGTGATGACTCCATTCTCTTGACCACACAGGCAGAAGAGAGGGGCTCTATAACAGTACTCTATTCCCTTTGGACACAGATGACCCAACTCTGTCTGGGAGCAAACCGTTTTGCTACCCTAGGTGAATGAATACAAGACTCATATGAAAGGAGTGATGCAAAGCTGCTGACAAGTGGGGATGTGTCCTGTTTGGCCGTGCTGTGTTGCCATAATACAGAAGTTTAAGCTCAGTGTTTGTACAACTGGATGAATTCTGAAAACCTGATGTCCAGCTCTGTAGAATAAATAGCCAACAGCAACTGTTAGAAATAAGAAACCATCTATTGCTTCTTTTTTCCATTATTTATTTATTTAATATTTTTAGTTTTCAGCATTAATTTTCATAAGAGTTTGAATTACAAATTTTCTCTCCATTTCTACCCTCCCCCCCCACTCTAAGATGGCATATATTCTGATTGCCACATTCCCCAGTCAGACCTCCCTTCTGTCACCCCACTCCCCCCCAACCCCTTATCCTTTACTTTCTTGTAGGGCAAGATAGATGCTTATGCCCCATTGCCTATATATCTTATTTCCTAGTTGCATGCAAAAACTTTTTTTTGAGCATCTTCTTTTAAAACTTTGAGTTCCAAATTCTCTCCCCTTTTCCCTCCCC